>JAJFDJ010000073.1:0-157238 GCA_028637755.1 Xylariaceae sp. X170
TCGAAGGCCGGAGGAGAGGATTATAAAGAGGGTCGCAAGCCCGGGAAGTTAGAGAAGGAAGAAGGAGTAGAAGCATAGCAACCCTTGCGACCATAAACAATTATAAGCTGAATTGAACTACGTTTCCGCGCCTCACTACTATTGACCCTTATCCCGTGCAGGCCGTTACTAGACTATCGTCACGCCTCGTTTTACAGGTTAGGTCTTTAGTTATATACGACCCGCGTCACAAGGGCTGCCCTGCCCACATCTCCGATGCAGAAACCGTACAGCTGGTCCAATGAGGCTACCATATACTTCATTTTGACTCTATCTGAGGCTCGTCGCGCTGGTTTGCTATCACCTCCCAGTTAAATGTTGGCAATAAACAGGGGCGCACACATATATGGGCCTATATTTGCCTACGATTCTGTGACACAGGTCTCCATGGCCTCGTCCCTAGTCTCACCAATTCAGTGCTGGAAACGAAGTATAAAATGGAGATGGATACAGTGTTCAAGCCGTATGAAAAGCTGGTAGGAATCAATTTTCTTATCTCATCATTCAATATAGACGCCAATGGGCAATTCACCGCGCCCCACGACGACGTCTGGGATCTGTAGTTTGCGATGTAAGGGAACGGAAAAGATACCTGGCTTTGATACAGAGTTCTGCCGCTGTGGGCGCATTACGAGAAGACATTCGGCGAGAAAATTGCCACAGGAGACCTAGCACAATCAGCTAAACAGCGACAAAAACCTGTAATGTCGCAGTTCGTACGCAACGTGAGCTCTTTAGACGTACGCTTATGTCCGCAACAAGGTGTTATATAAAGGAGAGAGCCTGCACATTGTCAAGAGTCTGGTACAGCATATCCGCACACCTCAGAGCGTAATTCAGCTCCGACTATTGCCACATCCACGCCTGACCCGCGAGGCTCACGGAAAAGCGCCGAGAGGTTTCCACAGCTTCTTCTGATATTCACACCAGAATTGTCGACTCTTTACAGCAGATTTCGAATTCTACGATAGATTATTTATCGACTCTGCTTAATGAAAGGAAGAATGAACAATTGAAGGCGTACATGGCAGTTCTACTACTCAAAAATGGCGGAGAAGTTGGACGTGCAGTCAAGAAAGCATTTGAGAGCAATTTCAATGTAGTTGACATGTTAGCTTTCGAGGCAGAAAACGGCAACGAAGGCCTCCGACAATGGTTTCTCGATATCCTTCAGCACGAATAAATAAAAACCGGCTATTGCGTCGCGTTTCTTGATTACAGACACGAAGCTATCTATATATATTGTTAGACATGATTGCGATAATCTTCCTACATACTACTAGGAATGCGATCTCTCAATCGATCGCATTCTTCCTTAGTAGTACAATTTTTCGGCCATGTGAACAGCTGTCCATCACTAGATTTCTGCCACGCTGGCATATGAAACGTAGTTTTTGATGCTCTCACCGGCTCGTACCAGTTGTCTCCAATCCATAAACAAAGTTGTCTTTCCTGATTTTCGATGTCTTCAAACATGTCGTCTTCATCGTCCTCCTCTCGATCGACTTTAAGCGGTTCGTGATGGGCATACGCAGTGAAGTTGTGCAACCCCATTAATGCATACACAATATCAATCTGTTTTTTTAGGCTCTATTCTGCAGCTGTAGAAGGAACAATTTCGAAGCATCGTTTCCACATACCAATTACCTTCTCTACATATATTCGCAATGAACTGTGCGGGAGAGTGAAAAGCTCTCTTTTTGTTCGTGGTCTATCCTGAAGTGCCCCCACTCCTTTACATGATCTCTCACACCTAAATACGGGCAAAAATACCCCCATTCTTGGCTGAATTCAGCATCTGCCAATCAATACTAGTGTTCTGGTGCCATCTGGCCATTTGCCTCTGATGGACTCACGGCCCTGCCATCGTGCATGGAGCCCTCCAACTCGGCTAGTACAAAGGTGAATGTACCATCATGATTTGTTGCGGCCATGATGTTCTGCACAGTGTATCACTTTACGGCATCTATGCTGTATTGCCAGTGCAATGAGTACAAATGCGTCAACTAAAGTGCCATCCACAGCCCATATATAATCAGTGAAATACGGAAATCACTTAGGATTGTGAAGTATCTCTGGGGCAACAATGTTTGGCTCCATTAGGCGTACGAAGTATTCGTAGACAGCTAATAACACCGAATAACCCTTATCAAATATCGAGCTGATGGTGCTGATGAAATGCCGCCACATAAGAGCGGCCTGTCTCTGCGTCTCGTTTTGACCGCAAATCCACAGAAATATCGTGAGTTTTTGCCGAATACTAATGTATCGTCCAGACTTCAGGGTGATGTATTTTTCTACTCACTCCGTCAACGCCAGAAACATTAATTTTGACATTCCTAATACATTTCTGAAGACGTGCTCTGTATCCTTCAATAATAGCCGATTCGCAAATGCTTCCACTTCCAATGGGCTGTAATCTTTCAGCTGTATTTGTATATCGGTTGCGAATGCAGTAACGAGCGGCGCCTGCGGAGGAGGTGGATCTTCCAACGTAGAAATTATAATCGTAACAAATGATTGCATCAGATCACTCGTTAAAGAGGTTACCACCTCTCCGATATGCAGCGAGATGGTTCGCATCATATTGAGATACGATCCTCACGTTGTACTGTTTCTGCAAGTAGTTTGGTGTGATCTCTCTTCCTATGGAAAAATGCTGTGTCGAGAGATGGTATGTTCCAGCTTTGTGATCTACCATGATTTAAGTATAGCGGTTTGCAATAATAGAATAAACTTCAGAAACGTATCAAGAGTACAATCGTTACTTTGACATGTGGGATTACGACCATGTATTACGTATCTGCTATACTAGATGAGGCTAGAATTACACACCGGTGCGCAATTCGCGCTTTGACAGTACAAAGACCCGTTAAAGTTCTGGAAATTGCTGCCAACCGAACAAGGCCTTATTCTAATGCTCATGAGTATACTAAGCTCGTATTTCCATATGTTGTAGAGCGAGAAATAGTTGTTGAAGTACTCTATGATAGAAAAAATGCTTCTGTTTTGAAGCTATTTCTAAAGGGTGCTTTCTGATGTATACACAGAGCATAATTTACACAGTTTTTTGATAGTAATGAAAAAGTCTGCTTTAATACACATAATGATGATCTTTTGTAGTGTTTGCTCCTTCTATGTGATTAGCCAGATCGATGAAAACAGGCAACGCTAGTTTGCTTGCAATGGCGTGAGATGAGGCGATAAATAGTACTACAGAGAACAATAATTCTTTTGAATTAAAAAATCTCTCAGGCGTGCCTAATTCATTCACACATGTATCTAAGTTTTGTTCTTGTATGTGGGCTTCAATACGCTTTTGGGAATCCAGGTCTAAGATCGAGCTATGACAACATATTTGAAAATAGAAAGTTGCAGTATTAAATGTAAGATAGATGGCACAGTAGAGTCAAAATGTATTTTAGCTAGAATTTCTATCTCCTCGCTGTGCTCGACGAGTGTTGTAAATCCATCTCAGATGTTCGTTTATTTACATTTAAATGAATAAACATTTTTACTGACATGTACTCGTCACATAAATATTAGCATCGCACATATTTCGTGAATTCAGAGCGATAACGAGGTAATTGATATGTGCACTGTATGAATTAAGTGCTGTCAGGTTCCATAACATGAGCAGAGTTGATGTGAGGTGATTGTATATTATTTGTCTTTGAACAGTCATGGCTACATTATAACAATCTATGCTGAAACGCTATCTAACGGACGAGGACTGTAGCATCTCGGGTGATTTATATTCCAAAAAGGGTTCAACCATGTGTCATGTAGAGTGTGGGCAATGACGTAAACCTAAACAGATATCTATTTAAGCGATTGTTCTCACTCAAATAGTATGAGAACCAACCGTTATTGAAAAATCAAACAATTGCTTTAATTAGTAAGTGGGGGAATGACTACATAATGAAAATATGCGTGCTTTTATATAGGTTTTGCCTCTTCCAGACTCACGTCTTAAAGAGATGTGTGCTCTCAAAATTGCTCTGCGATTCTGTGATCTGTGCTATAATGCCACGTTGCGATTCAGTACATGTCATGGAGCTGCCGAGTGACTCTACGCTCCCAAGTCCAAATAGCAATTAAAATTTATATTTTTGGCATTAACCTCGTAAAGTTGTACTTTTGAAGCCTTCCAATAATGATTAATAGATAATTCTTCACATGGGTTGATTCTTGGCGCATAAGCTATAAGTAATGATACAATATTTAGCGGTTCATAGTAACATCATTGTTACGAACTGCTAAATACAGTAGTATCACATGTGGCTTACGTGCAGGGAAGCAGTACATACAGGAAATCATTCATTAGTCATTACTAGAAAGCTTCGAAGGTACGGCTCTATAAGGCGAATGTCAGGAGTCATAAATCGCAACTGTGATTTACGATTGGAATCGCATAGTCACCCAGCGACCGTGTAACGAGCGCAAGATCACAGCTCGAATCTGCGACACAGATCGCAGAATCGCTATGCGATTCTGTGAGCATACATTTCTTTGAGGCACATGTTTGAGTAAGAGCAATCCTTAAACAAAACGTCTGTTTACGTTTACGTTATTGCTCGCACAGTCCAAAACCCACGGTTGAATCTATCATTTGAACATAAACTACTCGCAATACTACGATCCGTATCTGTTAGGTATCGTTCCAATATAGCTCGTTACAATCATTAAGCAAAATTTTTGTCTATATATAGAGGTCCATTTCCCCCCTTCAAAGTTTTTTCATCTTATCTTCATAAATATCATTACTCTTTGATCAGTGATATTTTTCTTATCACGTTACCTGCGAGTAATAACCTCGATATAATCATTATACATTCGGTTTAAATTCATATTTTGACGTCAACAGAGTGATCATACACATTACCTTCATATTTTTTCATCGCATATTGCAAAATGAGGTATGAAAGACTCACATTGATAATAATATTATGCCTATTCACCTCAATATAGTGATAGTGTAAAGCAGAATGAAGCCAGTCAATCTGCTGGTGATGACATCGTCGTCGACCAGTCCATCGTTGTAAGCATGCATCATGCCTCGATCAATGCATACCTGTTTGTCTGATTCACTCCCGTTAGCGCATGTCTTCACCACCACCAGGACCGTGGATTCGCACTTTGGCGACATTTCCCCGTGTCGGTGAATCTATGGCTATCCGCATTCCCGTCGGCGACCGTCAGCTAGAACACTACTGCCACAGTCCTCTCCAACTATCCATCCTCGACCTCGACGGGCACGACGTCTTCATTCAACGAGGCTCCATCTCGCCCGATCAGGTCGCAACGCACCGTCCCTCCTACATCAACGCGCTGCTGATTGCCAGCCGTGGTGTTCGCCGCAACCCGCCTTGCGAGTGTTGCGCGAAAGCTGCCTCTCGCAGCGCCACGGGCCATCCCAAGCCGTTCTACTGGTGTGTCTCGCTCGAGGGACACTTTGGGGGCTGCTGTGCGAATTGCAAGTTTCGGGATCGGGGCATGCGTTGTTCGTTGTATCGGGGGCCGCGACGAGCACGCCGTGGTCAAGCCATGATTGAGTCGGCGTCAGGGACTGCTTGACTAAGGCGAGAGGGGAGAACGGATTGCGCGGGAGAATAGAAGTGAGATGAGAGTGAGACGATTCAATGAGTGACGATGCTGAAGTGAAGAAATGATTGAATGAGTGACCGAAGTTAGGAAGTATTTATAGCACGAATTGGTTGTAGCGTTTCGCCGGCGATGCCGTCAACAGAGATATCCTTGAGTATGTTCCGCCTCGAATGACTTTTCCCTTCACGTTGAAGTAAACCATGAGCCAGAATCTCAATCACTGTGGCCCCGGTCGTTGGAGTCACAACGAGAGTGGGTGGGAACTCCAAGCCTCGGCCTCGCGGTGGTGGGCAGCATGGGTCTTGGAAACTCGCTGTGAGGGTCGGCCAAGCGAGCCAAGGCAGGATTCATAACAGCGTCGCATTCGCCTATCGAATGACCCCTTCCTAGTTGACTCACTCGAGCAGCCGACCACACCACTCGCATTCCCTGTGACTCAATACAGTAATGGATGTGGTGTCGTGCTATCAGCGCATTAGGGTCCTGCGTCCGACTCCCGGTGCACCTTGAGGAAACATGTATACACTCCCCCTCCAACAGCATCGAGTGGCCTGATTGACAGAGGTGTTGTCCACTCCATCCTGGAAATGGAGGGTCACAGCAACGACCGAATGTGGCAACTGCTGAGAGTCTCCAACTTGTGCTCGGCCCACGCCAGTTCCCCTCATGCTCCCGGCAAGCTCGATCGAACCAGGGATCACATAATCGTATGTCACCAGCTACCTGGAATGTCCATAGAAGAAATGCAACGAGACTTATCCTACTCGCATCTGCGTCTTGACACTCGGCCAACCTCAGGAGTGGCAGGTCCTTCATAGGGGTCCGACTTCGTTGTGGATTGTAGACGACGGGCAGAGTCCCGGTTGATGATCAGTCAACCCGTCCTCATTGGTATATTGAGCGGAAACCTGTCGATTCAAAGGGAGCTTCTCCCCCCCTGTGTAAAGAGAAGGCAATCAAGCTCGTACGTCGAATCGTCTTGAGATTACCATGTATTGCAACTGGTAGTACCTCGTAGCCAGCGATAGTAATCCAAACAGCATCAGCCGAATACCAAATCGGTCCCCAGAATTCCCGAATCCATGATGAATGTGCCCCAATTTTGATTCGCAGTCTATCCGGCGACAGCTCGTTGTGATGGTAAACTACGTGATCACCACTCTCAACAACCGGGCAGCTACATGTCACGACCCAGTGGGAAGATCTTCCCGGTGGACCTCGGCTAGAATCTGCAAGGAAATATTATCAGATGAGGATATCAGAAACGCGACATGCCGGTCGATTGCCTCCTCGAACCCCGCAAAGAGCGGCAGGGCCCATGAACTCCCACCTTTGAGTGTTGCATTCGTCTCGCCACACGGACTCCTGACTACAGTTCTACGTCCATGATGAGGGCACCCGGTTTCCCGTCATGAGGACGTCCCATTGGATTGGCGGTCTGAGCGGCTGAGAAGGCATAACGTGTAGCCCGGACCTTGAAACGAGACACAAGAGCAAGTAAGATACCATGAATACTGATAGAAAACTCATAAAGATTGACCCCTTCCCCTATTAGATCCTGCTCAACAACGCCGAAAGCGCCGCCTTAGTATCCGCACCCGTCTCCTTAACAAGACGCGCCATATCCCTAAACTCAGCAATGCCCGCATCACCCATAGCCTCAAACAGCCAGCTCTCAGACGTCGTGACAACAACACCCTCAGCACGTAACCGGGCCAGCGCAATCGGGACCTCCTGCTCATTACAGCTGCTCACGCCATCAGCAAGCACGTAGACCTTGTGGCCCTTTGCAACGAGATCGAGGGCGGTCTGGGTGACGCAGACATGGCTCTCAATGCCAACGATGACGATCTCGCGTTTCGAGGCAAGCAGCGGGTGTGATGCGATCTCCGGCGTCATCATGCTGAAGAGCGTCTTGTCGGCGTGGACTTCCGCATCCTTGATGAGTTCCTCCAGTTCTGACACGGTCGCGCCGAGTTTCTGTCTGTTTTGCGTGGTTACAAAGACGGGGATTTTAAGGATCTGGGCAGCACGGAGGACTTTTTGGGTCGTCAGGAGGCTGAGATCAGGTTCGGATGTTAGCTATCAATAAGCGAGTAGTCCATGGACGTGTATCTCTGTACGTGTGAGGGTACGTGAGAGGGACACTGAGCGAGCCAGTGAGACTCAGCAGGGGAGTTGCGGAGCATGGGCATTGTCCGTTTCATGAGAGAGAAGGTAAAGTAACCTAAGCGGGTAGCAGGGGCCGTGGAAGCCTGGGAATTCTTACACCTTGTCGAATTGCCATATCGCATTGCGGAACTTGTCCTGTAGATCGCAGACACTATCAAGACGTCAACGCCGTCAGTCCCACCACAAGACATATTTGTGAGTGTTATTCGGTAAGTATCCTGGTTGGACCTCCGTTTACAGATGGAATAAGTGATCGAGATCATCATCAGGGGTTCACTGACAACACGGTCGGGTTCTCTGCATGCAGGGTTCAACGTCAGTCCGGTTGCGACATATTCGGATTACAAGACCAATGTGTGTTCTTCAATCTCTCGTGTTGTTTACTTTTCAACTCTCAACTCTCATTTGAACACATCTATGAAAGAGTAACCTACGAAGCCGTCTCGAAGGCGCTGTTGAGCTCGCCATGGTAGATGAGAGTCTCGGGCCAGCGCGAAGGGCAGATAGAGGAGTGGGAGTGATCCTGAACCGCAGTTGTTGCGCTGTTGCTGCTGCCCTCGTCGCACGTGAAAGGATCATTTATTTCTGTTATATAGCGAGTCAATACTATCTTAATTGACGATCAGAATGAGAACGGTGAGGATGGACGCAGATGTGCCAAACAGCAATGTGAAGCTGTGACTCGGTGAACAGTCTCTGTCCAGGTGGAGGATCCCGAGCTCCGAACCTGGCGTACGAATTACGGATTACATACTGCGAACTCGGTATCAAACGGACGAAACGTGTATGCAGTTAATCCGTACAGTAATCCGTAATTCGTCCGGAATAACGGCCCGGGGATTTGGCTGCACGTTTTAATGCATTCCCTTCAACTCCTGGCAGTGTCACGTCAATCTGGTTGAAACTTTACGGGATTCTCCTCATCAATCCGTACTCCGTTTCAATCACGGGTCAGACCGAAGAGAGACTGACATAATACATCTTGGAATATTGCAATAAAAACGTGGATTAAGCGAGGGTTTTGTCTTTTGTGGCCTTACCCAACTTCCTCCATCATACCCTATATTTGGCGTAGATTCACAGCTTCGTCTCAGACGCATCCGACTCCGTTTGATAGCAGCATCAGAGTCAATAGGCGCGACCATTAAATGCCAGTCCATATGTCCCTTTCCAGATATCAGGCAATCTCTCGATCCGCGCCCTCTTAAGCCACTCGACGTCTCCGGCCACCGTAGCCGTCCGGATCTTGTACAATTCATCCAGAAACGCCGGCACAAAGGTGCCCGGTCCCTTGACATCTTCCCTCTCAGCTGCTCTCTCGGCCGCGATGTTATACAGTAACAACCCAGCAACGACAGCAGAGAGCTTATCGAATCGTGTCGTTGATGCGATCATGGCAGACAACGTCGTCCCGAGACTGCACCCGGTACCAGTAACCATGCCCAGATACTCGTGGCCGTTCTTTATCGCAAAGACGTTGTGACCAGCCGTAACGTAGTCCGTCTTTCCTGTCATGACCACGATATTTTGTCGCATGGCAGCATAGTTCTTCATAGCTGTGGCGAGCTCTCCGATATCTTCCTCGCCATCTGCACTGTCCACGCCGCGTTGCCGTACCCCTGACCCTCCTGGCAGGCAGGTAAGAATCTCAGAGCGGTTGCCCTTTAACACATTAACATAGCCGCTCTCCAGTATGCGCTTAGTTGCGGCCCTTCGAACACTCGTAGCTCCAGCACTTTTCAACGTATCTCATGTCAGAAATATATCTCCGCAACGGGGTCGAGGGTAGAAGATCAGACTTACCCGACAGGGTCAAACACCACCGGCTTTAAAGCGGCATTGTAGGCTTTCAGTGCTTGAACGTAGTTGTCAAGCCCGTCTGGCGTGACGGTGCCCATGTTGATGACGAGAGCACCAGCGCCATCGATATTAGCAAGGTCCATGGCCTCCTCGCCATAGTTGGCCATGATCGGGCTCGCCCCGACACACAGAGCCACGTTGGCAGCGAAGTTTTGCACCACGAGGTTCGTCATATTATGGGAAAGGGGCTTCTGTTGCACGACTGTCCGGATGATCTCACCAGCTGCGTCGACTAGTGCTTTAGGGGTCCATCGCGTCTGTGCCTCCAAGGTTGTCTTGAAAGAACCACGGATTCTGACGCAACGCAACAAGTCGGACGCAGCTTTTTCCGGATTGACGGCAGCCATGATGGCGCTCACAACGGCCACACCATCAAGTCGTCTGTATTCCTCATGCCCATCGGACTTACACACAGCCGTGCTTTCAGACACAACGCGCCAGACATTGCCCAGATTGATCCCGCCGATGCAGACAGTCGCAATGGGCGATTTTGCCTCAGCAAGTTGGAGCAGAAGCTGTCGCAGACCATCAATGCCGATGATGCGCTTGACATTTTCCTTGCTATATCATGGTCAGAGCCACCCAGACAAATAAAACGAAAAGGATGGATTCAAACCAACTCACGTCGAAGTAGCAAAAACAGTCCCAATACCCAAATAATCAGCGCCCCCCTTACACGCCGCAGCAACCTCCTCCGCATTACTAACCGTAACACCAATAATCTTCTCATCGCCAAGGAGTTTCCTTGCGGACTCAACATCTACACCACGTTAGCCCATCTCCCACATCTCCCTCATGTTCATCCCTCCCACAAACAACGCCCACGTCTCAAAAACCCACCTAAATCATCCTGCCCAACATGAACCCCCTCACACCCAACCGCGAGCGCAACATCCACGCGATCATTAATAAGCAGCGGGACCCCAAACCGCCGCGTAATCGCATGAAGTCTTTTCGCCGTCCGCACGAGGACACCCGTATCGCTCGTCTTATCACGATACTGCACACACGTAACGCCGCCTCGCAACGCCGCCTCAACAACCTCGCAGATGTCCCTGTCGCCGAGGATAGCCGGCGTCGAGTCCGTCACGAGGTATAGTGAGTACTGCACGTCGCTTTTCTTCATTTTCGGTATGCTATGCGGTGCAAGCTGAGGGGTTGAGCTATTAAACGTCTTGAGTAATGTAGATAGTTGTAGAAGTCGCATAAAGTGTATTCTAGGTAAAAGATGAAGATGAAATGAATATGATACCCGCTTGCGTAGGTGACTACGAGTATGCCGGTCGGGTCCCGATCGGAGCAAATGTCTTGGCATACGGAGTAGGTATTTGTGATCAAGCCGGGTAGGTAGGTCTTTGTTCAGTTGAGCGTGAATACCCGCGGAATACTTACATTAGTTCCGTACTTAAGGTTGGCTGTCAACTCCGGAATACTAACGCCGTTAGCGTTGACATTTCACTCTGGAATACTTCACGAATTCATAGTACGGAATACAATACACCATCCAGACACTACGATACGATTTCATGACTTCACATAGATAGATAGCAGACAGCAACTCTTTATGTTAATTGATTTCTTGCTAAGAAGGTACTCAATACAGCTGCTATCGATGAGCTCTATCTAGCTAGCAGAAGCCAGCGATAACATCACAGGAGCAGTGTTCCAACCACCACACACTCAGTCAGTTCCTGTATTAGGCGTCCGTGGCTTGCTTGCCGGTGTCATCCACGAGAAAGCAGACGCGCCGCCAACAGGATTATTCGATGTTCTCGGCGTAGACACGCTTCTCGTTTCTCGCGTTGCAGGGACTACCTTAGTCTCTGCACTTCCGAGCGATGTCCTCTTCGACTCCCATCGGATCGTATTCGTTGCGTTTCCCTCGCCTGCTGTCTGGCTTTTGCGTCGTGATTCAACGCCACTCCGGACCGTCGAAGCCGGGTCGTACGTCACATTCGTTCGAGCTGAAGATGAAGACACGGATTTCGTCGGCTTCAGAACCTTCATGTTGCGTCCCCGTCCTGCAGGCTGATAACCACTCAAGGACGCACTATCCTTATGATCGCCGCCATTGGATACTACACCTTGCCGCCACGAGTTCCAGATGCCATTGGGTCCAGATGAGCGTCGAGTGCCATCGCTCACACCATCTTGAGTCTGGCTTGGCAAGTGTTTGTCTTTGATGCCCAGTCGCTCAGATAGAATATTCTCCTTCGTGGGTCTCTCGCTCTCGCCACCACTCTCGGATGCCATGCTGGTATCTAGAGTGCCAGCTTGTTGACTAGCCGGTTCGGATGCAGGCGTATCGACTCCATGGGTGTCTGTCTCATCTTGAGGCACTTCCATCGTCGCCAAATCAGATGCTTTGGAATCCGTCGGTGGCGTCTTGGACTCGCTGAAGATAAATGGACGCGCCGTCGCATTCAATTTGGTTTTCTCTGTAAGTATGACCATCGTACGGATGTTCTTAAACGCTCCGTTATCTTCTGGACGTACAAATGGCACCGACAGCTTTTCACGGTCACTGCTATAGAGAGTCATCCGGTTCTGCGAGAATAGGACGTCAGCTGAATGCTCTCGAAGAGTCTCGCTGCCGATGAAAATGCGGATCGTCTTCTTGCCGTCGATGAGTTCGGGTTGATCCATGCCTGCTACTTCAAAGGTGCATCCCAAGCTGGGCATCTGGGGTGCAGGGATAAGCCCGCGCGAGTTAGAATGCGATACAGTTGCCTCTGTGAGATACACGTTCAACCGGATCCGGTGGACTCCATCTAAATCTCGGTGAATATCGCCTACTAAGTCCAATTCCTTGATCAGTGAAAACTCGATCACGGACTTCTGTGATCCCGTGCAGATGTCGGCATAAAGGAGCGTATCATGGGAGAAATTAGCCGTCAGCCAGCATCGCACAATGGACGGAACGGAGCCTAAGATGTAGAAGCTCGGTGGTGGCTCCGGAATACCCAGGGGCGAGTCCTCCTCCTGACCACCGGGCGCAAAAGTAGTATCTAAGCCGAGACTACTACCTCGCCCAGATGCGGCTGAGTGATGAGAATGAACCGAGTGCACCGAGTGTCCGGCTGAGCTGTGTCGGCCATCAGATTTATGTGACATGGAGCGTTCCATCATACCATGAGTGCCCAACCCGCTTCCGGGTCGAATGGGACCAAAGTCGCCAGATTGCCGGCCATTCTGTGCCCAGCTCGATCCCTGCAAGGCACTTTCGTCAAAACGAACACTATTGGCTCGCGATGCTGCGCCTCGCCTGGTTGGTTCGTCTTCAGCATCGAGTTGAAGGCTACCCAGGAGATTCTGACCCTGTTCTTCGAAGTCATCGAACAGTTCGGCTGGCGGCATTTGTATAGGACCTGAAAAAGGAGGCGACATGATTAGAATAAATACTTCCGCAGAACGGACATTCTCTGAACAACTTCTGCTCACCTTGTTGTGGGGTGCCGCCTAGAGCACTGGGAAATGGAGAGTTCCAAGCTGACTTCATGGCAGCTTCGTCAGCCTGCCTTTTCTCTAGGCGGGAGAGTCTTTCGGCATGGCTATTCTGCACAATCTGGATCTGCTTGACGTCCATTTGGACATTGTAGAGTTCATCACGCGTCGCTGAGAAACGAGTATCCATCCCCGCACGAAGTTCCAATGGCAAAGTACAAGGTGAGGTAGGTAATACAGGCGAGTCTGTGGGTAGGTACGGAGTATGGCTGGCGGCGAGGCGTTACGCTGCGTGGCAGCAAGCCGGACGGATCTGGGATGGCGACACAATCGGAAACTTAGGACTCGAGATGGCGGGGGCAACAGCTCATAGCATAGGCCCAACGGCGTCGGGATCGATGTCTGTCAGAGTATTGGGACGTATCCGGAGTCTCAGAACGAATGCTATGGCCTCGAACCTGACTTTCCAATCGATGAGGTCCACCACCCCCTCCTCATCGCAGTGGACCCAATGGTCACCTCGCCACAAATCAGGCTATAAGACTTTGCTCCTGGTCACGAAACTATGGAGGTGCGTAGACAGACTCGTAGTGGTGAAGACGTAACGCAGGAGCGTTCGGCGAGAACAGATGCACGAAGACGGAAGGGAGAGGGTGTCGCGTTGCCAAAAGTCGGTGCAGCGAGTCAATCACGGGTTCATCAAGTGCAGGAGGCTCTCTTGCTCAGTCAACAGCGTTTCGACACAACACCAGGAATGGTTGCAAAGTGCAACAAAGCAGACACAAGCCAGCGGGAGTTGGACTGCGGGCAAATTAGCTCGGTACGATGATCGTAGCAGCGATGATGGCGGCGCAGCGGCGTCGGCGGCGTCGAGAGGCGGAAGACAACACGGTACTGTAGGGAGAGAGAAGAGAGGACAAGGCGAGGCAGATCGTGGTAGGGAGATGGCAGAGGAGGCCACAGGGCCAGGCAACGAAGAGGAATGGGTTATGTGGGTGGGTAGGAGGTATGCTAGGAGGTAGGTATTATCGTCGAGTTGCTTGTGCTTGGAATTAGTAGTACAGGAGGACGGTCAATTTGTCTCCTCGCGGATTGAGGCACGGGGCACAACACAGGTTCTTGTTGATGAAGATTAGAGTCGGTTCAAGACCAGAGTGAGGTATGTATGGGATGCGGAGAGCAGAGAACGGCAGCTTGAGACGACTGTTGAACAAGAATGGGCATTCGGTGGATGATGAACTAACATGCATACCGGATGACTTTTGGAATAAACACGGGCGGCCATTTGTTGTACGGATCACGCTAGCGTCAGGAAGGGACAGTACGGGAGACGGAAGACGTCGCGTGAGAAGTAGCGATACTTTCTTGAATGTGGCTCATAAAGTTCTAGAGTACATCACCGTGAATTACAGAGCGCTGTGTACATATCGAAGTGTTGAAGGCACCTCTTCTGCGTATCTATACATCAGAGCTGCCTGCCGACCGTGCCCTCCCACACTCCATCACCGGTTTGCTCCCTAACCGGTTAGCTGCGACGCAGATCTACGACCAATGACTGGTGGACTCAGTGAAGAGCGCCCACTAGCATGGCGGATTCGTACTAGCGCTTCCGTACACTGCCTGTTTCTGCTCCGCTATGACGCCGGTCATCCTACCGTGTGGCAGGCGTGATTGGTCCATGTAACTGGCTTAGTCAAGGCCCGGTATGTCCATGTCGCAGGTGTTGTGCAGATTGGAAAGAACGATACGATACGAAATACGGATTACAGAAATCGGAATATATCTCGTCGACGGTGGTAATCCGTTTGGTACGTGGGAAAGATCACGAAGACCCAGAGACACATCACGGTTGAACTTCAAATACACATTAAAGAGATACGGGAGGCAAGTACTCCGTATGGTAGCGTACGGTAATATCAGTACTGCCTACCCGGTAGTAATCTTCATCATCTACGGGCACATGTCTCTCGTATTCCGTACAAGAATCGGGATGCTGCGTGAGAACATTCCCATACACAATTCTATTCCGTTAATTGTGCCTACCAAAGTATAACCAGCACAGTTTGAGAGAGCATCATGCACCACATACTGTCAAATCGCGCATGCACGGGATATGCTCCTTTCGGGCTCACGTGCTAGGTAAAGTTGCCCGGTCAAGCTGGTTTGCTCTTCACAAACAGATCATGCATTGCCCGCGCTTAACACCGTCGAAAGCAACGAACAAACTCTTCAGACGCTCCAATGTTATAGCCAGATCCTTGGTCTTCTAAATATTCCCAGGGTTCACTATCATATCACAGTCAGCCGATCAGTTCAGGTGTTCAGTGTGTTGAGATCAATGGGGCAAGCCACCGAGATAAGAGAGACGAATGATGAGAGCCATGGGTTCAACGGAAACATAAGAAATCTTTACTACTTACTAATTCGCCAATCCGGATAGACATAATAATCCTCTGGAAGCGTAATGTGCGGCACGACGATGTCGTAGAAGACCTTATACGCTTCACCACTCATATGCAATCCATCAGGGAGTAGCTGCTCGAGGGCACCACGTTTACCCTCCGGGTAACCCAACGGCGGACCAGACGAATCGAAGTCCGGCGTCATGGCAATCGCCTTCTCCATGATCGCTTTCTGGAGATCGATCAATACAACACCCGGCACCTCGGCTGCTACCTGACGGACTGTCTCGGAGTATTGAGCGCTAACAGCGGCTTTCCGAACGACCTCTTTGTGGCCGTGCTCAAGATCAACGGTCAATCCTTTAATCTCGTCCAAAGGTGGCGGCGTCACAAGGAGGATTTTCGGGTTGTGAGCTTTGATGTGCTCGTGAGTGATAACTAGAATCGAATCAGCATCGAGGGAGCTAGGAGTATCCCGGCTGTTGGGAATTGAGACGGCGCATCAGGCGATTAGGACGCAGAACTGACAACGTTGGCATTGCGCTTACTTTTGATCAAGTTTTCTTTGAATTGCTCGATTGGAACTCCTTGGCTGCTCGTGGGAATGGGCAAACACGCGTCATTTGCGCCGAGGAGGACGAGCTGCAATTGAAATAGCCCATGGTCAATAACTAGACACTAGATACGACGGAGATCACACCGGACAAAGCACTGAGAATATCGCAACACTGATGCGATCACATACCATGTACTCGATGCGTGGATTCGTGGCGGAGGGGGGTAGAAATATCTGGGGCAGTAACTCCAAGGTATTCTTGGTGTTGTAGCCCGAGAAGCCCCTGTTGATCACATCAAGTCCACGCATGCATACTAGACGACCGACAGATGTTAACCGTATGTTAACTTGGGAACATGTCTAGTGCGCGGCACTCACGGTGCTGAAGGGCGCCTTGGAACGAAAAGCCATCCTTGACCTCGCTGCAGCCCTGAAAGAGGGAGTCGCCGAGGAGGACAATCTGGTTGCACGGCTTCTGTTGGAGCAGATTAGCGACTTTCTAGACTTTTACAACTGCTAAGGAGCTAGGACAAGCACTGACAGCCATTTTACTAGACAATCGACTCACGATCTTACAGATTTCGAGCAAGTGGTGAAGGTGGCTTTTGGATTTAGGAGGGATGTGGCCTGCCGTTGGAATCTGGTCCTTCCTTCTATCTCTTGTGGAGTGATGCTTAGAATTCTTGTACGTAGCTGCCTATGTAGGTTGAAAAGGAGCAGGACGTGGGCGCTGTTTACACATAAGTTACTCGTATATATTCCGTACCTCAGAGAACGTATCGCCGTACTTCCGGCCCGAGGTGCCCGTAACTTTTACGGAATGCGATAGAGACATTCCGGATGGAATGCCCAGAGGATCTGGATCATGTATCTAACGGGGTGTCAATCGTGATTTAACCGGTGTAAGTGGCCACACTGTCCGCCGTGCTTCGATACTGTGCTGTACGGATGATGATGCGCGTTCAAAGGCACATGATTTCAGGTGGGGACTCCTTCCAACGGCGGGACATTTGCTACCGAGGATAGTGTGCATTGACGTAGGACGTACTGTGCAGCCCAAGTCGTGTCGTACGTAACAGCGACGGCGCAAGACCCGCTCCTTATCGATAAACCTGCCATTGGAAAAAAGTTGCTACCAGAACCTGGCAAGCAACCATCCTACGGCGAAGGTACGCACTCCAGCAGCAGTACCGCCGTTGTGTTGCCAACCAGATGTTGATTTGCTCTGGAAACTAGGTCATCATGGCGACAGCATTGGCTGCGCAATTGGCGCAAATCGCAGCGAATTCCAAGACTTCCCTTGACGTGAAAGCCCAGAAGGCCGCGCACTCGAAGTCGCTGATCTTCGAACCTCGCGTTGCCGCATCGCAAAACTTCCAGACCCTCTACGGGATATGTCGCGAGGGCTTCGACGAGCTCTGCCAGCTCGATCCTCGATTCGTTTCCTTCCGCGCCACACTGTTCAGCGAGCAGAGTCAAGATGAGGACCGCACCCAGATGACTGCGGCTGAGAATGCCGAGCTCGACAAGAGGGTGGACTCGTTTCTTCGTCTGGCTGGCGCACGTCTGCGTCTGATGCCCACCATCAAAGCGATAGAATGGCTCATAAGACGATTCAGGTAAGCTCGACGGGAGGCATGATGCTTGCGCGAGGCAATTCGCTAAGAAAGTAACAGAATTCACGAGCACAACACGACGACAATCATCTCGACGTTCCTACCATACCACACTATCCCAGCTTTCGTCACCCTGCTGTCGATACTACCTACCAACCTCCCGCAAGTTTACAAGTTCCTCGATCCCTACGTCAAGTCGTTAGCATCACCTCCGCGCGCAGTTCTGGTCCACCGCGCCATTCACCACCCCGAATTCCTCACCTCGTTATCCACGTATACCCTCGACACATGCCGAGCCCAGCAGCACTATCCCGCCTTGATCTCGTTCTGGGCTGGTATCATGACCGAAGCTGTCAACGGTATGGTTGACAAGATGCGATCCGGCCGCAGTAGCATCCAGAAGAGTAACGATCAGAGCTTGTTCCACTTGATTGGGCCTACCATTCGGGATGCTTTGGTTATGTCAAAGGTGCCCGGCTTGCAGATCGCCTGTTACATGGTTATCACCGTATACGTCGCCAAGGGAGACCTGGAGGATGGTACTATCAGTGCACTGATGGAGCAGTTAGTTGCTGGATGGACTACAGAGAGCCTCCGTCCTGGACTGATTTGCCTCTCGGTGCTCGCTCAGTACCGGTCCGCAAAGCAGATGTCTGGAAAGGTCACCAGGGCTCTGCTGAAAGTCCCCAATCTAGCTGGGTTACTTGCTGACATCGGTAAGGAGCATGATTTGGGTAGGCTGGCAAACGGCCTATGCCTTGCGATAATAGATCGGGTGTCTAAGAAGGGCGACTCGAGAGGTCTCCCTCTCATCGAGCCGCTGCTTCTGGCATCCGTTCTGAGCGAGCAGCAGGCCGGAGTCATATTCAAGTCTCTCTTATTAGCAGCTTACAAGGTCGACGACCAAATCGATGCAACAGGTGAAATCCGAAAAGACTTGGCGTCTACCATTATCCGACTCTCTCAAGTGGAATCGGATGTTCGTGGCGTTTTTACCCAGGCGATCAACGACACGCAAGTCGACCTCGACGAGTTAGAGATGAGACTGGACATTCAAATTCGCCCCCGACTACTCCCCCCTGCGCAAAGCGAGGACGTTGTGATGGAGGGAACCGACGTCAACACCCAGCCTCAGGTCGAATCGTTTGAGACTGCTCTCGAGCGGATCCGTGATATCAATACGCAAGCGGGAGGATCATGCCTCCGCTCCAAATCTTCGGACATCTTTGGCGATTTATGCTCCGTTTACCTGTCTGCCCTCGCCGAGCCAAACCACGTAGCTGCTTTCGACGTTATTCCGTCCCTCCACCGCCAGCACGCTAACAAGGAGCCCTTCTATTTCTCATTCCTCATGAAGATCTGGTGTGGGCCGTACCCGACGCTGGCGAGAGTTGGCGCCCTAGATATGGCCAAGAACCGGTTAAAGCAGGATGATTGCAGCGGCGTCGACTTCCAGGCAATCGTGCCCTACGGTATTTCAGCTTTGAACGACCCGTCCAGAAAGGTCCGAAGAGCTGCCGCGGATCTCATCACGGTACTAGGCAACTCGATTTCCGATATAACGGGATCAGCCCATACGTGGGGACAGAAAAACCTATACGATGAGGCTGCTGCTCTCGAGTGGATGGACGCCGATGTCTATCACAAGTTCCTTCACATAGTTCTTCTTCCGTCGCTAGAAGAATGCGTGCTCAACGCGGACTACATTATGAGTATCACTAACAGTGCGCTCAACAGTGGTTCCCGGAGCGCCGTTGAGGGGGCTGCTACTGACAAGAAGAATCGTCTATCACACAGCGTACGGCGGTCTGTCCTGGCTTTCCTCGCACTGCACATCGTGCATGGTCCTCTCCTGACTCTCAAGATCCGCCTCGGACTATGCATTAACCAGGTGAAGAGTATATCAGGCACTTCTCGCACCCAGCTTCTACTTCCCTTGCTGAAGCAATGGACTTCCTTACCGGCTAATGTGGCTAGCCAACTGTGCGCTCTCGAAAAGGTTGAAGAGTCAGCCGTCGATCAGAGCAGTCTCGAAATACTGCTGCCCAATGAGAAGGAGGGTCTGGAGTTCATTCTCGATGTGATTCGGACAAAGGACATTCTTTCGCGACACAACTTCCTTCGCGCAGCTTTCCTTCGCCTCAGAGAGCTATGGCCGAGCATGAAAACAGAGGCCAAACACATTGTCGCCCAAAAAATGCTAGAGTTGACGGAGGAGGATTGGTCCGATAACCGTAGTCTTGCATCTACAGAAGCTGCCGATCTCCTACGCAATGTCGAGCTCACGACGGATATTCTTCTATACTTCTTGGAGACATTGGAGCCGACCGCCAAGATGGCCGATGAGCCACCACCAGGTAAGCGGAGAAGGACGAGCTCCTCGGATAATCACCGAGGACTGGGCACGCAAGCGACACCCGAGCTCAGCGCCATGTTGAAGCAAGTTACCTTCGTGCTGCAACTCGTTGAGGGGTCTAATCCTGAGAAGCATCCGGAACTGCTCAATGCTCTCTTCAACACGCTGTCTGAGCTCCAACATTTCCGGGTGTTGGTTGGGTCAGAGCTTGGTTATCTGCAGAGCCTCGTACTTCGGAGCTTGCTGGCCATGGTTCCAGCATACAAGGATAACGCAGCACTCAAGATCGACAGCACGGGTGGGCATGGGGATCTACTGGTCAACTGCATCCAGAAGTCTTCGAGTCCTGCTGTCCAGAGCACTGCGCTGCTCCTTGTTGCCAGTCTCGCTAAGGTCGCCCCTGACCTGGTTCTCAACAGTGTCATGCCTATTTTCACACAAATGGGCACATCGGTTCTACGCCAGAGCGACGACTACTCCGCCCATGTCATCAACCAGACTGTCAAGGAAGTTGTGCCTCCATTGATCCAGTCGCTCCGTAAGGGCAAGGTCAGCCCTCTGGCTGGGTCATCCGAGTTGCTTCTCAGCTTCGTTACCGCTTACGAACACATTCCTTCTCACCGCAAGCTGGGCCTCTTCGTGTCTCTAATTGAGACGCTTGATGCGAGAGAATTCCTCTTCGCCCTTCTTGGTATGCTTACAGACATGTACGGTTCTACCGACCAAGTGCTGTCGTTTGCCACGGAGGTCTTCAACTACTTTTCCGTTGAGATTCAACTCCAGTCGCTCATCAAGCTGCTTGGCCTGACTGGAGACGTCTTCCAGCCTAGACCAAACATATCCGCCATACTCCTTGGCACGAACGAGCAAGGTGAACGAGATCCTGAGAAGATTGGTCTCAGCCAGCTCGCCCTACTCCCCCATCTCCTCTCGAGTAGGAAGTTGACGGCACACATCCGTCGCCTGAGTGAGAGTGATGACATGGAAGCTTCGAAGATACGCGACCTTTACTCTACGCTTTTGGAGGATTTGTTGCTCTTGGCTGACTCCTTGAAGCAACGAAAGGCTTTGTACAACTACTGCGGTGATGCCCTTTCCAAGGTCCTGAACCTCCTTTCCATCGGAGAGTTCATCAAGGCAGTTGAGACTCTATTAGGTCGACCGGATGCCGTTTTACGTCGCAAGGTGCTGAAGGCGGTTGAAGTGCGGATCGAGAGAGAGAGCCAAGGCGATGCTGATTCTCGGGCTGCCCTGCTCGCCTTCCTACCGCAACTCATTGAGATCATCAGAGTATCCGACGACGTTGCCTACAAGCACATTGCCGTCACCTGTGTCGACAAGGTGTCCGAGAAGTACGGCAAGAAGGACCCTGAAGCAGTGGCTGCTGCTGCTTCCACCATTGCCGGAGACGAATGTCTCGGCCAAGCTGACCCGCAGCTTCGTGTCATGGCACTCTTGTGCTTGGCTTCATTGGTGGACGTCCTTCAAGATGGCATCGTGCCCGTACTGCCTTCTGCCATTCCCAAAGCACTGTCGTACATCTCTGAGAGCTTCGCCAGCGAGACCCGACTTCCCGAGTTGCATAACGCCGGCTACGCCTTCATCACTGCCCTTGCGCAATACCTGCCGTACATGTTGTCAGGCTCGTATTTGGGGCAGATCTTGGCAGTGTCCAGCGCTTCAGCCAAGTCGAAGATGGGTGGTGAAGCTACTGACGCTCGTGTGCAATGTCTTCAGTTCATCGCTAAGCAAGCTGAAGCGAAGACCATGTTCACTGCGCTCGAAAAGGCATTGAGCACTTATGCTGACTCTGGCCACACGGTAAGAATGCCACAGATGAGTCCTAATCACAAGAACCATCGGCTAACGAGTTTATATCAGGCCATGCGCGAATACCTCAATGTCCTCGGAATCGCGATTAACAAGCACTCCAAGACTGACATCTCGAAGAACGCTCCCATCCTATCGTCCATCTTCCTCAAGGCATTTGATCTTCGCAGGATCCTCCACTCCCAAGACAACGCCGACAGGGAACTCTTACGCCACATTGCGCAGATTGAGGGTATCGTGAACGACGTCGTCCTCCGCATGGTCTACAAGCTAAACGACGCTACATTCCGACCCCTATTCTCGCAGTTAATGGAGTGGTCGACATCGCTATCAAAGAAAGACCAGGCCGGAACGAGTCTCCGTCTTCTCAGCGTCTACAGCTTCCTGCACGCCTTCTTCAGCAACCTCAAGTCCATCGTCACAAGCTACGCGACCTACATCCTCGACAGCGCCGTCAGCGTCCTCAAAACCGTCGATATCACGAATACTGCAGACTGTGAGCTCTGGCGCAAGGTTCTCCAAGTCCTAGCCCAATGCTTCGAGCACGACCAGGACGAATTCTGGCAAGCACCCGCACACTTCAGCGCCGTCGCTCCAGTCCTCATCTCCCAATTCACACAAGCACCCTCCATCGACCTGACGAAAGACTTAATCCCGGCGATCGTCGAACTAGCCGCAACAGCCGACTCGCAAGAGCACCAAAAGGAGCTAAACACGTCCCTACTAAAGAACCTGCGATCCGAGCGGTCAACCGTGCGTCTCGCCGTCGTGAAGTGCCAACAAGCACTCACTGAAAAATTGGGCGAGGAATGGCTGGCCATGTTACCAGAGATGTTACCGTACATCAGCGAGTTGCAGGAAGACGACGACGAGGACGTGGAGCGGGAGACGAGTCGGTGGATTGTGGGGATTGAGACGGTTCTCGGGGAGAGCCTGGATGCGATGCTTCAGTGAGGCCTCATACCATTGTACACACACAAATAATATCCCATAGAGTTTTATTTCATCGAGTTCACTATTCATCGAGTTCAGAGCATTTTCCTTTCTTCGTACTCCTATTTTATAGAGTGAGCGCCGTATCCTGGATCTGTGGTTGTTATGGTTGCGCTTCCGGTCTTTCTTGCCAGGCGCCGCAATCACAGAACGGTAGGTATCAACAGGACCCGAATCAACCCCTGATGAAATGGACCCCATGCCATAGTGTCTGGTGTCCATATATATCCCGCCCACCACGAAGAAGCCATCACACCGCGTAATCCCTCCAGCTCTTCGAGGCCTTGCACACATGCCCGAGCAACACAACGGGACCCGAATCAAATGCAACGCCGTGTCGATACCTATAACCCCATGACACGACAAGCCATCACAACCACCTATTCCGCCCTGCCAGCCCTCAAAGCAAGACCTGAATCTCATGACCGAGAAATAAAGCGCAACGATATCCGTCTATACCTTCCATACCGAAATCGATATGGATGCCACGTCCAACTAGCGGTTTGGTCGATAATGTCGTTGAGCATATATATATACCTCGGAGTCGTATGTGAAATCGCTGGCAACCAAGCCGGCAACGCGAGAAGACGACCGGGCCGGCAACACGTGCTCGGCAAAGAGCTCATCCATACCCTCGACATGCCCGGTCAAACGTGGCATGGAACACACGACTGAGACAGGCCATGAACAGGCCCAGTTCACCCTCGATATTGCATTCGAGATTTCGCATATAATACCTACGATATGAATCGTCATGTCTAGTCCATGTCCCATTCACCGACTTCGTGGCTGTGATCGTTAACTCTGAACCTCAAAACTACAAGTGAATAATCGCTTGTGTACGGAACGAAAAGGTGGTGACGGAAATAATAGTGACAGAAATAACGACAGAAAAACTCACCACCAGCCCAAAAGCAGACGACAGAGGTCCGCACCTCCAGCTAGAAGAAGTCAGTTCACAATGGGGAAACAATGAAGATGGAATACATACCGGTCGCCCACTTTGCAAAAACAAATCCACAGGCGTGGGGCGATGGGCTCCTCGATCGATACGCGCACGACAGGAATATGTTGCGATATGTGTAACCGGGCTGAGGCCTCGGTTGCCCAGTGTGCGCGACAGAAACTGCATTCAAAATGCCTAGAAGAGGCGTGTGAGTGAGGATGTCTCGAGAAAGGTGAGGGTTGGGACTTACCTTTCGTCGTGCTTCAAGATCACGAGACAGTCGTGCTCGCCAGTGCCGTGGGCGTTGTTGTTATCGGTCTGGTTGCCGGACTGAGTTGTGGGTGAAGACATTGGCAGTTCTCCGTTGACCATGGAGTGTAATCGCTCTATTATCATAGGTAAGTCAAGAACCACGGGGTGAGGTAGTGGCACATACCTATAGGGGGCGTAGTCCTTGGCTTGCGTCTACCACCATCTGGCGCAATGCTTCATTCTTGGTATCTATACTCGGCCCCTATGAATACATCAAAGGGGAAGACGGCCGATGCTCCCACAGTCCCGTCACGCAAATGAAAGCCACGCATGTCCTAAGACATTCCTCGTATCGAGGACTGATCGAGTAAACTCCCATATCACACGCGATATGGCCGGTGGATGTCTTGCAAGGGGAGAAGAATCTATTATATACGGCTCTTTATGAATCAGTTAACGGGAACAAAAGTGAGGAGGGTGTAGATACATACTGGTTTACCGGGCGATGCACTCAAAGTGTCTGTCGTCTCTTTTTGTTGAATATATATAGTAAGTATAGAGGCTGTGTAAGGAGATGTTGGTTCGGTTCGGTGAGGAGGAGCAAGAGGCTTTATAGATGGTTGGGTATGGAGAAGGATGACTGTTTGCTTGTTCTTTGGGATGTATGTGAAGAGGTGAGACGTCGTGACAGGCAAGCTGAGGACGAACGCGAAACGAGAAGAGTGCGCACGGTGTGTTTTAGAGTCCCATGTTTGCGATCACGAGCGTCACGGAGTAAGGATGATGGGAGGCTTGCACGACCACAGTCGAATGACTCATCATTGGTGCGAAGAGCGACGTGATACAGAAACCAGAGATGGTGTTGGAAGGGCAGTTGCCGAGAGGGGTAGTAGGAGGTGGGAAGGTGCACTCGTCACGTACAGCGGCACTACTAGCTAAATTTCCTGCCTGCACGATTAGTCCTTTAGGTAGGTAGGTACTTCTTCCTTTCTGCATCATCAATATACCGGCCACCCACTATACTTGGAATCGTCCCGTTTTTTCTGGTGATGGGGTTCTGACAGTTTGATAGCGGAAAAGGGGGGGCGCAAAGAGAAACCAAAACATCTAGGGTTTGGGGGTCCTAATGAAGAAAAGGTGCAGAGGACTCAACACGATCGAGGTCGCTGTCAACCCTCCAACGCGATGTGACCGAGGATTGACTGGCAGGGGATAACAAAGGTCAGGGTAATCAAAGAGGGACGGCACGGAGGACATTTCATTTTCGGTCATGAGAATTTACTCCATTCGTAGATAATATCTGTCATCAACAATACGCTCTCTATCCATCAATCCAACCCATAAACCCCTCAAAGCTTCGCCCTCAGCACCGCACTATCCATCCTCTTCCCCTCATCATCCTGCTCCCTAACAGTAAGATCGGGCAACTTCACCGGCATAATACGTCTAGGCTCAGACCCGGGCACAACCGCATACTTCGCAAAATCCGTAACACCAACATCCGTCCTAAGGAAATCCTCATCAAGTTCAAGCCGTCCATTAACACTGGCCGCGGGGGCCCTTAGCATCGCCAGAATCGCATCAGAAAAGATCGTCGCCTTGCGAAGATCTTCCGCCTCTTTCGGGTTTTTCTGCGTAATACTCCGGGTGGCACCCGATTCAATTGCCTAGAATCCTCTTAGCCATCAAGTACAAAAAGATATAAAAAGGGGGAACATACCACAGCCGGCCAAATACTCGTAATAGCCATATCCCTCAATCCCATCCTCTCAAAGTCCATCGCAAGGCCCTTCGTAAGGACACTCATACCGACCTTGCCCATGGCATACGCAGTCTTGCCGCGAAAAAAGCGGCTATAAATGGGCGGACTCACGACAATAATGCGGCCGCCGTATTTCTTCAGGTGCGGGAGGGCCGCCTGCACGGTTCCGTACAGACCCTCCGGATTCACCCTCTGCATGAGCTGGAAGCGTTTCATGGGTGTGTCTTCGACGGAGGCCCACCATATGGCGCCGGAGTTGAAGACGACTACGTCGAGACGGGCGTATATCTATTCTCTCATTAGCTTAAATAGTCACAGTCGAAGTCCAAGATTGGGGTTCACCTCAACAGTCCTCTCCACACACCTCTTCACACTCTCAAAGTCCCGCACATCCACCGGGATCGCAGTCGCCTCTCCCCCTGCCTCCCGGATCTCCCGCTCAACCGTACTGATGGTGCTCTGAGGCGAGTTAGGGTCAGGCGGGAAGGGGACGACGTTCTGGGCATCGCTAGTGGACTTAGCGGCGACGACGACTTGTGGTTGTCAGCGGATCAATTTGAAACGATTCGATGTCACAGATCACGTACCGCGATATCCATCCTTAGCTAACGCCAGATCGACAGCGACTTGTCTGCCGATGCCCCTGGAGGCACCGACGATGAGTGCGACTTTCTTGGTGCTCATGCTGTGTTTCAATATTCGATGATTATTCAACACTTCAGATATCAAAGAGTAAAATATCACATCCAAAATCATTAAACATCTTATAAGTGCCCTCCTACATCGTGAAGATGGTGTTGACATCGGCGAAGCTGAGGATCACTAATCATTCCGACTTGGCCATGCTTGATTGGCCTGAAATTCCCGTTCGAACCGAGGCATCGCAAGTGGAGATCCCCACCATCGACCCAGTGGCACTAGATTGATTCAGGGGCATCTAACCTCTATCGGTTAGTCCAGCATTCAATTAAATGCCAGGGCCGCGTGGGTGCATTTGTAGGGCTGCATAGCTGCGCCGTCGACCTTCGTGGGTAGCCAAGATATTGCAGCAAGATGCTTGAATTCATCAATCTGTGAATGGTAGTTGTGAATGGTAGTTGGTATCTTCTATTCATCATGCAATGCTCTATATTAGTGTAATATATGTGAACATGTAGGTATCTTGTAATTCCATGCATTCAGTGTATCGTACTCATCGTGAGAAAAACGTCTTTCTGGAGTCTGTCTTCTCTAGAAGGTGAAAGTCTCCTCTCCTCTCCTCATTCTCGTTAATAAAGCCAGGCTCCTATGGATTGTCATTAGATATAGTCTTATGATTGATACGGCAGATGGCAACTTACGTCGGCGGAAATGACTGTCCTCGACTGTTGGGATTTTCAGAACATCCCGATGTATTGCGTTGAGTGCTGCGGTTGCGTCTTCCGCGTTGACAACGAGCCTACGACAAGTTAGTTCGTGATATCTATCAAGAACTGCCGGTTTTCTCTCACGATATGCTGATCTCACTAGCACCCTGGCTAATGAGGTGAATATTTACATTGGCAGCAGCCAGTGCTGCGAGGGTTTCATCTGAAAAATCATTGTCAGCGTCCCGTCTCATGTTAGTAGAGGGTCTCGTAGAATGCATACTAGCTACGCCTGCGTGGCTTCTCATCTTGTGGCCGACTATCGTCACGATGGACATGTTTCTCGCAATCGAAACTTGGCCTAAATGCTTAAGCTCTTCACTGAGCCGTAAAATAGCGCTCAGGTTGCCCGGTGAATGTACAGCGAGACTGACATTCCGCTCGCTTGTCGCTATCAAGTCGACGGGGATGTTGTTTCGCTCCAGCCGGTCGAAAACTTGTATCAAGAGACCTGCTGACTTTGTGTTCCTGTTACATACGACATTAATCAAGAAGATATCGTCTTTGACTGTCACGGCAGTCGGTCGTCTGCGTTCTGATCGGCCGACAGAGAAATCCTGTTTCAGGAGAACACCCGGCGGCGTTATCATTTTCTTGGCCACCTGGCCGATCTCTACGACCGAGCTCAGTTTCGGATCAACCAAAGTGCCCTCTTGGCGTGGTTTGAAGACGTTTTTCAGACGAAGCTGGATGTTTGCTTCCCGAATCTGGTCCATAGTCAGAGGATGGATAACCTGCTGCTAATTAGCAAAACTGGACCGCTTCCAGGGACTCATTAGAATCAAAGCGCACCTCGCTTCCGTAGTATGTCAGTTCTGTCGCCTCATCTGCCGTGACAAATGGCAGAAGCTTGGCAGAAGGGATCTTTCGCGGATCAGCAGTGAAGATGCCATCAACCTCCTTCCATATCTGCAGCTCTGACGCCCCCACGGCTACAGCAGCCATGGCGGCGCAGAGATCTGAGTATCCTCGGCCCACTGTTGAAATGAGCGAGTTTGGCATGATGCCGAAGAATCCTACTCCATGTTAGTCAATTAGGCGCGAAAATAGTTCGATGTCGTAAAACCTGCCTGTAACAATAGAGATTGCCGGATTGCCATCGTTGATACGGGCACCGATCTCCTGGGCAATGTCATGGTAGAATCGGGCACCGGATTCTTTCAAGATAGCGGCCTGGTCATCCGTCGAATCACCAAAAACCGCAGACACCACATCATCCAGGATAACGGGTTTCGCAGCGATGCCCTGCCCCAACTCATCAGTACGGCTCCATTCCGCCCTCGACCACATGGCATGAGAGAAAAAAGCGACCCTGCCAAGGACCTAACTCACCTTACTGGCTAAACAAGCGGCAATTGTGATGCAAGCCAATTTTTCGCCGAGAGAAATGACGCGATCTTTGGAACGTGGTGAGAGCTCCCCCACTATCTGCGCCCGATTTTAGCGCTCAGCTCGCCCGTTTTTTTTTTCGAATGAGAAGGAATCGACTCATCGACGATCCAGACTCTCCCAAAGGGACTCCAAAATGACTCACCTGAGAAGCTAGCAAAAAATGCTTGGTAGCCTCACATTCACTCTTGATGCTCTCTCTAGTGCTGTCAAAGGTCTCAAAGACCGACTCTGTGCGTGCTTCGTAGATGGCATTGAGCGCTGACAGGTGGTTGTCTCTGATGACATCGACCGTCTCGATCAATTGGTCGCGCGCGGTAGGCCCTCGCTCGGCCAGGGCAATGCACGCCAATAGGAGACTGGTGGTGCCCGACGCCTTCAGCGTGCCGGACAGGGCGGAACAGACGACGACGAGTCTGTGGTTCTCAGCATAGTCGGGGATGATGCTGCCGCAGATGGTGTCCATCAGCTTGCCCAGGCTGGTGCCGCCATACTTCTGCACCAGCCAAGGCTTGTTCACGCTGAGATCAACGGCGATCATGTTCAGAGTTGGTAGATGTGAATTGGAATGGTGGCGTTTGGGTTGGCAAGTTGCGACGCGACAGCTAACCGGGAAGAAGCCCGACAGTCCGACAGTCCGAATCGAGCATGATGAAGAGTCTTGGGCGTCCAGCTCCTGTTGTTTATAGGCGCCGAGAAAGAGAGAGAGAGCGATTTGTGTGACTCGCGGTTCGGCTGCCTGCCAATGGGGCGATCGCGCAAGGCGGGCATCGGATCCGGAGCCGTACCTAACGGATTAGTGGCCGTAGCGAGCTTCAGGTGTGAACTTGCAAGGTGTGATAGGCACTGCCACCCAGGCGGGTGCTGCGAAGGACGGTGGGACCCTTCAGGTGTGTCCCAGCTTGGCGACGTGCCCAGGCTAGGCCCGATGCGGTGCGCGAGCGGTGCCATTGAACGCGCTGCATGAATAGGGGACCCTTTAGGGCCCATTCAGGGCCCATTTGGGAACCATTGGGGGGTCATTTAGACCCCTTTTAGGCCCGTCTTAGTGAACCTTCGTCCGCGTCGCCACCTGGGATGTCGGGACCTGAGGCTCCTGAGCACTTAGCGGATGCCATAGCGGGTGACACTCCGGAGTTAGTGGTCGCGCTAGGGCGTTCCTCTCAGTTTATAGCACCGGTATTACGGGCGGCACTAGATAATTCCTTAGTAACCACCATCCCAAGAACGGATTATACGATCCCACTCCGATCACGTCGAGCGCTGCTCAACAGTAAGATGTGTAGATGGTGCGCGCTGCTAGCGAGCACCTGCCAGTCAGAAGGCACGACGGGGCACGTCGCGCACGCCAATCATCATGGATGATGTCAGATGTTACTAACTCGACTGACTCGGAATTTGACTTGCAGCCCATGCATGACGTCCACGCTCAGTGCGGAATACGGAATATGGATTACGGATCGCATCCACCCGTGATCCGTCTAGAAACGGATCATCCATCAACTGACTGCCAGGCGAGCGTCCGTCCCGAGCTGTACACTGATAGTCTGAGGTAGGATTGTGCCGGCACACCATCCGGAACGGAGACAGCTTTCTCCCTACGGAATCTCATCCCTAAGCGAAGTCATTAGCACTCGACCTCAGCTCGACTTATCGTACGGATGCTCGTGAAAACACACAAACAAAGATATGGATTATTCTATTCAGAAGATACTCGCCGACGATGTGCGCAGGTAGCAGTCGGCATGGCTTCCCATTCGGTATCGCCTCAGCCAGGGAGTCGTCCATCGCAACCCTTCACCTACCTATTCCGTCCTGCACGTCCATCGAGCCCATCCGGCTCGTTTTCTCTCGTCGGATCGAATATCTCGAAACGCGTTAGCATCGTTCGATGCATTTTCCTATTCTCTATCTCCTCTTCATGTTGGTTTGGTTTCCCCTTCTTGAGTGATTAAATCTGGGTCCCTATGGGCTACCTTGCCATCGTTTATGTAGCCAGGTTGTATCGAGCCAACATTCTCGCCCGTCTCGGGGTTGCATTCTGCAACGCGGCATTTGAATTGGTTACCTCCTACAAGAGGACCCCATGTCCAAGTATTCACCGGTTCTATGATACCGAACGAACGCCGTCTTCTAGATAACCATCTCCTGTCGGACAGACATCCATCTCTACATACGGCATTTGAATCGGTTTTGCAATGTCTTGATACTCACGGGCACGGTTCAGACGCCGTCTCCAAGACAACATCCTCACACCGAGTGTCCTCTCTATGACACGGCATTTGAGTATCCCGAACAATTACGAGTACGGAATAAACAGGGTGTTCACCTGCATGGATCCATCCAGATACCAACCCTACCAAAAGATTCATACCCGGATCGTGGTTTGAGAACGGCATTTGACTTGGTTATAATTTCTTCGGGCCATATTCGTATCCACCACTGCAGTTCCAGATGCCGTCTCAGGGAATAGCAAAGATCTAGACGTTCCCTGTCTGAACGGCATTCGAGTGCTTGATGAGTTTGAGTGAACTGGTAGTCACCGGTGAAGGTCCAAACACCGTGGTCTAATGAGAGATATCATACCAGGCATCTGGTCTAACATCGGTGTATGAACGGGTTGTAATAAACCTACCCCAGACTCGTATCCACCGCTGCATTTCCAAATGCCTTCTCAGGAGGAGCTAACACCTCGAGATGGGGTAGAAGTTTTCTGTCCGAACGGCATATGTTCGAGTAAACCGGCAGTCACCGGTAGGGTCCAAACATTTGATGAGAATCATCATACCAGGAGTCTGGTCTGAGAACGGTGTATGAACTGGCTGTGAAAACATAGGCTAATGCTCGTATTCTCCACGGTGGCTTCATATGTCGTCTCCTATACAGCAGGCATCGTCACGATGGGGCATCCTTTTATATTCCTCAACGGCGTTTGAGTATCATAGGCCTCTGAGTAAGACCGTCACTCGCCGGTATGGACTCAAACACCGTCTGACAACATGCTCACGAAAGGCGTCTGCTCTACAGACGGCGTTTGAGGATATCACCGAGTGAGAAGAGTAGGCAGTTGTCAGCATGCATCCAAAAGCCGTCTTCTAGATACTGATCAGACACCTTGCGATGGGACATCAATCTGTAAGTCAAACGGCCTTTGACCGTACTTACTAGCGAATGAGATGCAGATTCACCGTCGATTCCAAACGCCGTCTGCTATGCAACTTTGCCAGGCAGGCCTCTGCTCTTCGAACGGCGTTTGAGTAAAGAGAGCAGGCAGTCGCCGGCATGGTTTCAAAGGCCGTCTTTTGGATACTGATCAGACACCTCGCACGGGGAATCCATCCAAAATTCGAACGGCGTATGAACATGCTTACAAGCAAAATGGATGCAGATTCGCCGTTGAGCCAAACGGCGTCTGCTATACAACAACTTTGCCAGGCAGGCGTCTGCTCTACAGATGCCGTTTGAGTAAAAGGAACAAACAGTTGCCGGCATGGTTCTAAAGGCCTTTTCTAGATCATGGTCAAACGCCTTGCGACGGGACATCCATCTGTAAGTCAAACGGCGTTTGAACATACCTATTTACTAGGAAAGTAGATGCAGGTTCACTGTCGATTCCAAACGCCGTCTGCTATATTACAGCAACTTCATGTCGAGCATCTGATCTTCGAACGGCGTTTGAGTACACTACTCCAAAAAAAGGGGTAAACAGTTGCCGGGATAGTCTCAAACACCGCCTTCCAACCCCAGACATTGACTATCATCTATCTTGCGAACGGCGTTTGGGTATACTGACTATACTAGTAGAATGGATACACGTCCAGCATCACGATCCCAAATGCCGTCTGCTTGACAACACATCCCAGGTGTTTGCTTTGCGGGCAGACGGGGTATGAGTGCACCCAAGTGCAAGGATGATTCACAGCCTCCTAGCAAACACCATCTAGCCAGACAAGCATCTGGCGCTACATATGGCGTTTGATCGAATCAGATCAAAAAACAATCACCGGCAGTATTCCAACGATCAGACGCCGTCTGCTTAAGATGAACTTCGCTCCGGACGTTTGATCTTCGAACGGTGTTTGGGTATCGGTACTAGTGAAAGAGATCCATACTCGCAATCTTGATCCCAGACGCCGTCTGCTACACAATAACGTCGCTCCGGGTGTATGCTCTTCGAACGGCGTATGGACCTCACAAGTGCAAGGGGCATTCACCGTTGCATGAACATCTAATCCTGCCAGGCCAAAGTCCGGCTCTGCGAATGGCGAATGAAGAGATCTGCTTGTTGACATAGCAGTCACCGACAACACTTCGAAGTCAAACGCCGTCCGCTGTACAAAACCCTCATTCCAGGGGTTTGCTCGAACGGCGTATGAACATGTATCCAAAGAGCGCAACGGGCACATCGTCTTCTAGGTGTTTGATTCTGACAAGTATACATCTAGATCTGCAAAAGCCGTCGGAAGATATCTACTTGTCGAAAAGACCATTCACCGGGAACGCTTCGAGGCCAAACGCCGTTTGTTATACCCAACCCTCAATCAAGGTGTTTGATTCTCGAACGGCGAATGAACATACATACAAGGGCATGGGCATACCGTCTTCTAGGTGTCTGATCCTGCGAAGCATACACCTAGCTCCGCAAAAGGTGTCTGAAATGATAAACGTGTCGAAATGACTTTTCACTGGCATGATTCCAAACGCCGTCTGCTATTCAAGGTGAATTTCAGAGACCGTATTCAAGTTTGAGGCAACCGAGAGACCTAACACCGGGCATCAGCTCTGGGCTGATGGTGTTTGAAATTATATCGCTAGTGAGAAAGGGTCTAGATTCACCGTTACGGTCCCAACAACCGCCTCATCTACAATAATCCTCCACGCCAAGCATCAGCTCTGCGACCGGCGTTCGAGTATCGTCACTAGTGCAGAAAGGGATCATGCCATCATCATGCTTCCAAACACCGCGTCGTCTTCTACATAGCAAACTTCTGCTCTTCGCAACGGTGTTTGGTGAATCGCATAGCGAGCACGGGTCCAAACGCCATCTCCTATCTCCTAATGACCGTTGAATGTCCCCACGTGAGGTGTCTGCGCCGCAAACGGCTTCTGGGCATCCCTACTAGTGAAAAGGACTTTTGTCGACGTGATTTCAATGACCGACCGTCCATGGACAGACAACGTGGCGCAAGGCGTCTGCTCTTCGTGCGGTGTTTGAGAGTATCATGTTTTGAATGTGGTGTTTGAGTATGGAATCTAGTCAAAGAAACATTCACCGGCACGGATCCAGATGCCGTCTCCTATTCACGAGCATCGTCTACGGAGTACAGGGGGCTTACAACACTTCTGTCCCAAACGGCATTTGAGTCGCCCAGTCTGTACGATGAATTCATCAGAAAATCCAAACGCCGTCTGCGATTCGACATTACATTTTCACAAGCTACGAATGGCGTTTGAATGGTTCATGCTGTGCTCATGCGTACATGTGTATCCCGTCGTGTCATATCCGTGGCTATGGTTCCATGGTTCAAAGTCCGTCTCCTATCCAAACGTACGATACACCGGGCATCTGCTCTGACACGGCGTTTGACACATCGAATTCACGTTTCAAACGCCGCACGATCAGATAATCCAAAAACACATACACCCAAACACCAAACACCTAAACACCACTTCATCCCATAACGTTTCCATATCCCTAACAACGACACATACGCAGTGTCAGCATGTAGCATCAAGCACGTCGTGCGATGTCTACATTGGTAACACGTTCCTGCACGGTGTCCGTCTCGGGAGTTGCCGACGGACGGGTAACCACAGAAAAAAAAAACGCCCCCCTAGCATCGCTCTTTGCAAATCGCCTTCTGATCTGATCTGATCCCGCGGCGTCCGGTTCGGCTTGCCGAGTTGGGTTTAGGTCCGTCCACCCTTTCTTCCCTTACCCTATTCCCTACCCTAGGTATTCCATTCCATTCCCTACCCTATATCCCGGGATCTCTATTACTACGCTACCGACAATTTTTCTGGACTTTTCCACGGCGTGGTTCGTCCGATGCCCGGGATTTGCTATAAACTCATCCCTCCCTCTGCTGTCACTCGGCGTCTGTGTACGTACGTGTGTGTGTTGGTGTTATCCCCTCCGATTGAATTCGTGGCTGACCTAGTGAACGACGGATTCATGCGCACGACCTCTGCGAGAAGAATGAAGCATCTATTGCATCTGTCTGTAGCTACTCATTGGCCCGATTCCCTTTCCCTCGCAAAGACCTTCGGCTTCTGTTCCATTCACCTCTGTTGCTGGCAAGTTTACTACGACTCCCCTCGGGCTATGTCGACCATCTAATGCAACTGGAATACTAATCACAAATTCACCCGGGGAATGCTTCATTCTCCCCATCGTCGTCCTTTGTCGCCCTTCCCTGGTTCAAGTTCCCAACCCTACAGAATGACCTACATACGTCAAATCCTGTAGGAACACTCCCATCCGCATTTAGTAATCCCTACATGAAAAGATCCCTACATATCAGGTAGGTACCTACCTACCGATCGAGAGAATCCACGCCAGTGGGAACCCTCACGATCTCCACCCTCTTCTGCATGAAACGATGATAAGCCTGCGTTGTCCTCCTCAACAGTGACGATATTATACATGACCGGCAATTGAAAAACAACCAAAAGCAAAAAAAAAAAGAACGATGACGATGTCAGATGCACTAGTCCATCCCATTCCCAAAGCCGTAGTAATAAAAGACAACGCCTGCATGAATCCGTATGGACTTCCACTTCATATAATATACCAACCCCCGTGGCGATCACCCTCGTCGTAGTCAGGCACTAGAAATTGATTACAATTCACATACATACCTACCTCACAGTTGGATAATCCTCCTAACTAGGACCCTTCGGATCGTCACGCACGCCCCCATGTCGACGCAACAAAAGACCGTCCGAGTCGCCGCCGTGCAGGCCGCACCCGCATGCTTCGACCTCGAGCGCAGTCTCGCAAAGCTCGTCCGGCTGACCGCCGAAGCGGCCCAAGGCGGCGCCGATCTCGTCGTGTTCCCGTGAGTTCAAACCCCGTGAAAGCAGCCCGAAAACGCCTCAAACGTAGAAGGGAGAGAGAGAGGTCGAAAAGCAAACAACGACGGCGTCTGGAAAATTCAACGTAGTCAAAATATATAAAGTAAAGCTAACGCCAGCAATTTTCCAGCGAGGCGTTCCTATCCGCGTACCCATGGCGTTACGCCTTCGACGCGACCATAGGCGCACGAGAGCCGCGTGGTAGGAACTTTTTCTTCATTCTCGTCCCAACAGACATGAAGAATCTCTACCATGATGGACTAACAATATGTCCCGATTCGGCCAGGTCGCGAATGGTACCGAAAATACTACGACTCGTCCCTCGCCATCCCGTCCAAGGAGGTGGACGTGATCGCCGAGGCGGCACGGGCGAATAAGGTGTACCTCGAAGTGGGCATCATCGAGAAGGAGGGCGGCACTCTCTACTGCACTGCGCTGCTGTTTGGCCGCGATGGCGCGATCCTATTGAAGCACCGCAAGGTAAGTCGATATACAGACTTGTGTGCCAGTGACGACAGGGGCTGAAGCGAGAGAATGATTCATAGTTGGTTCCCACGGCCGCCGAGCGATTGGTCTGGGGTCGAGGTGCAGGAGACGGACTCAGCGTCGTGCAAACCGATATTGGCAAGATCGGAACGTTGATCTGGTGAGTGGATACGATCCCGTCCATCTCATCAAGCCAAGCCAAGCCAAGCCAAGACAAGGCAACCCACGACACGAGTCACCGCTGACGTTCTCGCGACATCACATAGCTGGGAGAACTACATGCCCGCAGCGCGCATGGCGCTCTACCAGCAAGGCATAGAGTAAGCGAGCACCGTCCATCCCCCCCAAAAAAGACGCCGGCCCCTTTCGGAGATAAAAAAAATAAAGATGACCAGCACTAAGGCGCGCGCGACAACAAACACAGGATTTACCTAGCCCCCACAGCTGACGATCTGCCGACGTGGACGGCCTCGATGCAGCACATTGCCAAAGAAGGGCGATGTTTCGTCGTGACGGTGAATGCCATGACGCGCGTATCGGATTTCCCAGACGACTACCCGCCCTTCACGCCCGAGCACCCCGACCGACGACCCGACGGCGAGCACTGGACGCCCGAGGACATTGTGAATCACGGTGGCTCGTTCGTTGCCGGGCCACTGGGCACTCGGGTGACGGAGCCACTGTTTGACAAGGAGGGCATCGTGTATGCGGACCTGGCCATGGCGGAGGTTACCGAGTCGAGGGTGAGTATCTGTCTGTCTTTACTATCTATCTTTCTTTCTTTCTCCTATACCCCGCACTGTCAATCTCACATGAAGACTGCGTGTCCCAACCTTGCCGCTAACCAGATTCTCGCGAAAGCTCGATTTCGACCCTGTCGGAAGTTATTCTCGGCCGGACATCTTGTAAGTCGTGCTAATTGACCCGCGTCGTTCCCCGCAAAGTCCCCTGAACAGATCGAAGCCCCTGCACCCAGTCCGGACGGCTATCGTATACTGACACCAATGGCATTCGCAGCACCCTCAACGTGAACACGAAACCCGGCACGAGCGTCAACTTCACCGGTTGAGTGAATGGAGGCTTTCTCTCGCAGCCACGAACTCCGCAGTACATCCGGTAATAGTCCGCACGGGATATTGACATGACAATCTGATAGCCACTCGAAGCAAAAGAAAAAAGAAAAAGAACCGCATCCCGTAGGTAGGCAGTATTATTCCGTAGTCGATACCTACCTCCCTACCGAGAGAATACATAGACCGTTTGCCCGCGCAGCTAATTAGGAAAGTGTTATACCTAAGTGCCATGCATCCCGATTGCCAACATGCATAGCTCGTATAACTTGTTCTGCCACGATTCGTATGAATGAAGAGAAAAAAAAAAAAGAAAAAAAGTGGAAACCCCGCCGCCGCCAATCACCTCCCGCCGGATCGTAGCATAGCGCGAATGCGCGGCCCGCAGCCCGTGGCTGGTAGGCCAGCGATACCCACGCCCGCGCAGAAAGTCCCCAGGGACGAGCGGACCAGCGCGCACAGTCATGGTGTGTCATCGCGGGCCCTGCCCAGATAGGTACGATAGACCCCGTCGATCGGGCACAAATGGGAGATGCCGGATCTTGATCTCGGGATTTGCTATGTGGTGTTCCCTTGCAGGATCGACAAGGCACGAACGGCCGACGTCATCCAGCGTCGTATTGTGGATGATAAGCTTAGTTGACGAGAGCCAGGCCAGGCACGAGAAAGCCACTATCGGGAATGCATCCCTCTGACAGGCACGGTACTATCAGTCAGAGACATGCAGCGTCACGGAGCGCGGTGGACCGCTAGGTCGAATGCGTATCGCAGCGATGAGCTGGTGAGCGCGTCGAGTCCGAGTCAGGCTGGTTGACCGACAAGCTCGGGGGATATATAAGAGCAAGCCCGTGGGCAGGACCACGGCATCACTGCTCTCTCGAAGACTCGGAAACCGTTAGCCAAGTCAGCAGACAGGTCTACATCACAGCCATCACAATGTCTCCTCCAGGATCTATCAGCAAGTTGGACTGGTAAGTCGCGATTCCGATTGCCGTTGAAGACTGCAGTTCTGACCGTGTCTGTCTTGTTAGGGAGCCCGGTTTCAACACCATCGCCGTCCATGGCGCCCAGGAGCCTGACCCGATAACCGGCGCTCGCGCTGTCCCCCTTTACCAGACCGCGTCTTTCAACTTCGAGGATGCTGCCGACGGTGCCGGCAAGTTCGCCTGGTCCAAGGACGGTTACGTCTACACCAGAATGGGCAACCCCACGAACACCGTCTTCGAGAGCCGCATGGCTATGCTTGAGGGCGGTACTGGTGCCGTTGCCACCGCGTCTGGTCACGCGGCCCAGGTACGTCAAGGAACGATTCAGGGGAAGATGTTGTAAATGTTCATGCGCTGACACATTCGCAGTTCATGGCCATCACACAATGCTGTGAGCCCGGCCACAACTTCGTCAGCACAAGTTGGTGTAAGTCAATATCCCCCGAACCCGACCTGTGAACATGACGCCAATTCGCCCCCCCTGAATAGTGTACGGTGGTACCTTCAACCAGTTCCGTGTCTACCTGAAGAAGTTCAACATCGACTGCAAGTGGGTTGTCGGCAACGACCCCGAGGAGTTCGACAAGACCATCGATGAGAACACCCGCTGCATCTACATCGAGACCATCAGCAACCCCAAGCACAGTGTCCCCGACATCGCCGCCATCGCCAAGGTTGCCCACAAGCACGGCATTCCCCTGATTGTCGACAACACTTTCGGTATGGGTGGTTACCTGTGCCAGCCCATCAAGCTCGGAGGTATGTCTTAACCTGCATCATTTTTTTCATCGAGAACGCATAATTAACATGGATTGAAATAGCCGACATCGTCACCCACTCTGCTACCAAGTGGATCGGTGGTCACGGTACCAGCATGGGTGGTATCGTCATCGACGGTGGTCACTTCGACTGGAGCGCTTCTGGCAAGTTCCCCGGTTTCACCGAGCCCTCCGAGGGTTACCACGGCATGCGCTTCTGGCAGACCTACGGCAACAAGGCCCTCGCTGCCAAGCTCCGCATGGACTCCATGCGTGATCTCGGCCCGTGCATGAGTCCCTTCAACGCCTGGATGATGCTCCAGGGTCTCGAGACCCTCCCTCTCCGTGCCGCCAGAACCGTCGAGAACACCCAGAAGTTGGGTGAATGGTTGGAGTCTCACCCCTGCGTCAACTGGGTTCTCTACCCCGGTCTCAAGTCTCACCCTGACTACGAGCTCGCCTCCAAGGTGCTCACCAAGGGTTGCGGTGGTGTCTTGACTTTCGGTGTTGTAAGTAACCTTGCCTTTGCTTGCTTGGCTCGACTCCGTTTGACGACAGACATGCTGACATTCTACTACGCAGGCCGGAAACGTCGAGCAGGTCCGCGCTGTCGTCGACAACCTCAAGATGACCAGTCACCTCGCCAACGTCGGTGACTGCAAGACCCTCATCATCCACCCCTGGGTCACCACCCACCAGCAGATGCCCGACGAGGAGAAGATCAAGGGTGGTGTAACTCGTAAGTCTTCAAATCCACTCCTTTCTCACTCTACTTCAGCACGACTAACACACACAATCAACAGCCGACTTGCTCCGCGTCAGTCTCGGTATCGAGGACTTCGAGGACATCCGCCGTGACTTCGAGCAGGCGTTCGCTGCTGCTGGTCTGCAGCCCGCCGACAAGTCCAAGGTCGACCCCTTCGCCAACGCCATGGACCTCGTCAGCCGTGGTTTCATGGGCAAGCTCGCCACTGGTGCCCCCCGTCCTGGCACTGATGGCACGATCGGTTGAGAGATATAAATCATAGAATAAGTAGTAATTAATTCATATTTCTCTTCGAAACGACATTTGAGAGTGTGCAATGCATCGTGAAGTTGGAGTCATCATCTAAGCATATAATGAAGCATGGCGCATTTACTATGAGATAGGTATTGATTATGATTGTAGTCTTCAGGGGAAACATAGATACGTCTAGACACCGGTGTACGTGGACCATCAGTGGGTGAGGACATCGTCTTGACAAGTTACGCGCACGCGTGCTCCGTTAACGGAAGAGACCACAACGGTTCTCACTCCTCTCCAGATCGGCACGTCCTGTGTGGCTAGTAGTGGCTCATGAAACAGCGGTGGACACATCGGGATTGCTCCATCCAATAACAAGACATCCTCGGAGAGACGACCGTGGCTCCGTTGTGGCTGGGCAATGCATCGGCGGAACTCCACCGCGGGATTAGCTCTCTGGCGAATCAGACCGCTCCTCCATATTCCCGTGTAGATAAGCGTATCTCGGCAACTGAACCGACTCCCGTTCCGCCGAAGTATGTCAACACGACGACGATGCAGACTAATCACATCACAGAACCATTGATTGATGACGGTTAATACCAAGAGAGATACGGTATCAAAGATTGGAGAAGGTAAGGAACCAGATACTCAATCCAGTGCACTCCGTCTTATGCGCAGTATGCACTTCGGAGCGCATCCTCGCTCGATCGGTAAGTGCAAGGTAGAAAGTGGGTCTCGAACCGAGGCAATTAATGATTACATATACAAATAATCCCCGTATGTAATCCGTATTGTACAGTCGTGAACACAAAGGGCCGTCACGACGGCGACTGTCTCACAACAAGTCATATATCCAAGCCATTGTTTTCTTCTTTTCGTGTATTGAGTAATTGCTGAACCTGCCAACTACACCATCACACCCAATTGCCCACCATGGGTCGTAAAATCGAGTGTTATCTCGACATCGGTTCGTGAACCTCACTCACTCACTCCCTATCACCATCCCAACTCAGAGTGAGATGCGAGAGAGATAACATGAGGACTAACACGAGCCCGCACCAGCGTCGTATTACAGCTACATGGCCTTCGGCCACCTGCAGCAAAGCCAAGAGCTCCTGAGACAAAACGACGTGACAGTCGAGTAAGCCCGCCATCACTCTCATCAGGACCATCTCACTGACGACTCACCAGGTTCTACCCAATCCTCATCGGCGCCTTCAACGCGGCAACTGGTGAGTTTCTCACAAACCTCCCATACTCTCTCTTCTCTACACACTCATACTAATCCCACAAGGCAACCCCCCACCATGGAAAACCAAAGTAAAAGCCCGCTACCTCAAGCACTTCGACACCCCACGCGCCGCCGCGCCCCTGGGCCTAAAGAACGCCTCAGCACCGGGTGATCTCATGATCGCAGGCCGCACAATCCTCGTACCTCTCCCCCTCCCCTCTCACCAAAAACAAAACTAACCCCCCCTACCAGCCCATGCGCGCCCTAACACACATACGCAACACCTTCCCCCGTGAAATCTACGAATCAGCCCTAGGCTACTTCTTCCACGCCTTCTGGACTTTGCACAAAGTCCCCAACGACATTCCCGTGCTAACAGCCGTTCTCACGGAGATCCCGGCCGCATTCCGTCTCGAGTGTCTCGCGCCCCTCAACACTCCCCCCTCATCAACAGCTACGAAAGGGACCCTGTTCACAAGCGAACAAGTCGCCATGATCGTCGACGCCTGCAGCAAGCCCGAGATCAAAGCCGCGCTAAAGGCGCGCGTCGACGAGGCGCTTGCGCGGGGGGCCTTTGGGGCGCCGTGGATGTGGTTGACGAATGCGCGGGGGGAGACGGAGCCTGTTTTTGGGAGTGATCGGTGGGCTGTTGTTTATGAGTTTCTGGAGTTGCCGTATCAGAAGTTGGCGTTGCTTGCGCCGGAGAAGGCGAAGTTGTAGACGTGTTGGGATCGATCAATCTTCACTCACGAAATCGCGGGTTAAATAAGTGAGATGGACATACGTGAGAAAGAATACACAGCGAAGACAGTTCTTAGAATTAATATTCATCATTGAGTGAATCTATTTTATCTTTTTTACTCTTTCTTTCGCATAACTCGATGGTTACGCGTACTTCCCCTTTCCCCCCTATCTACCTCTCCCCTCTTCTCTTCTAATATATAGAATTAATGAAGACCGTCATAAATCCAAAAGCCATGAGAAAAAATCATTCGTTCACGTCGTCTGACCAAATGAATCCGATCTTGCCGGGAAGAGAAAAGCCACACCACCATCCCCTCCCTCCCGCCTCATCCCCCAACCTCCCATTCCGCATAACCGGAAAAGTCCCCGTTGCCACACCACACCGGCGACCGCATTACCATTACCCACCTCAATCCCTCATCACGAATCCAACAAATGTTTCTCCGGCGGATGAAACAATCCCCCCGCGCCATTCTGATTCGTCGAGAGTCCCGTAAGACTCCGATTATGCGTGCCCCACGTATTCGCCTTCTTCATCGTCTTCTTGCGCATAATCGCCAGAATCTCCGTCTCCATGCGCTGAATGCCCTGTTCGATATCCTTATCCTCAGCCTCATACCTCTTCTCGCGTCTTTGCTCCAGGATCCACCACGCGCCGACTATCAGGATCGTCAGGGGGATCGTGATGACGAAGTAGATCCATAGTTCCTGGGAGACTTCCGTGTTTTCCGCTATCTCAAATGTTGAGTTTTTACTCTAGAGGAGGGAATAGGGGTATACGTACGGACTTTGAAGTTGAAAAACGTCATACTGAATAACGACGACAAGAACGTCCCGGGCAGGAATATCGCGCCGAGCAGCGAGAGCGTCTTCATCGCCGTGCTGTCCCGTTTACTCGCGTGCGCCAGTTTCCGCTGCTGTGTCGCGATCTCGAGGTTAAGTCTCGACTCCTTCTGCGCCATAATATTGTACAGCTAGAGCCACACCACATCGTCAGTCTCCAATCACAACGGAAGGGTCCACGCAACATACAGCCTGCCGTTGAATCGTCAATCGTTCCAGCGTCGTATAGATATAATGTTCCTGGCCCGTCATCTTAACGCGGTAGAACTCGAGTCTGGACACCATACTACTATGCAGCGCCTTCATCTGCTTCACATTCCGTTCCTCCGGCATGCGTTCCTTAAACTTCTCCATCGCGGTCTTCATCTCCTTGATGATCTCCTGGTACGCCTGGGGTCGTTTCCAGAGCACCTGGGAATGGCACTCCACAAGGTCGCGGTTAATCTGGTCGACGTCGAGATCGCGATACTCCTCCTTCTCCTCGATCTCATTGCGCATCGTGATGGCGTTCTCCAAGCGCCGCAACCAGTCGCGCGCCGTGCGTTGGCGGATATCCACGTTCGACGAGAGGTCCTGGGAGAGGATGAGCATGGGGAGGAGCATGGGATGGCCGATTTCGCCGCGGCATTTCGCGACGTGATCGATGACGGAGGTGATGTCCGAGGACTGCGTGCCCTTCACGAAGCCCGTCGTGATGCCTGTTCTGAACGAGTGCGCCAGCATGATCTCCCATCCGCGGGTTTTCCCCTTCTTGCGCACGTCCGACTTGCGGAATATTATCTCTGCAGAACATGTTAGAAGCCATCATCAACACGTCATGCCCGTTACCGGAGCAACAACAACGCAACACATTCAGGGGAAACTCATACGAAGATAAGGGTCTTCCTCGTCCTGGTCATACTCGCACCAAAATGCCGGTCCAACAAGACTGCCACCCTCGATAGCGCGGAAGGGCAAGCGCATCTTTCTCACCATGGACCGGTATTGGTCATGCGTCAGTGAGATGAAGTTCGGTGAGAACGTATCACTGTGCTCTGCATTTCTCTGGATTCTGTTCCATCGTCAGTTTGCAGTCAGCAAAGCCGGGGGGTAATAATCACTCACATTAACCGGATTCCATCCACAAGCCGGACGCCATGCTTCAACTTAGGCGGTGCGAAGGCACCCTAGCGTGTCAAAATGTCAGTGCAACGATCATACCATGTATGAAGACTTCATGAGGTTGATACTGGGAATGCAATGTAAGCGATACTGTTGCCGGTGGCCAGTGCTGGCTGGGCTTAGCCGGACTGAGTGGTCGCCACGCCAAGCTCCAATCACACCGTAAATCCGAATCTCGGTGTCTGTCCCTCGCGAATCTCACGGATGATCTGACAAGACGAAGACGAAGAAGACGAAGAAGCAACTTACACGACGCTCCAGAAAGTTCTCAAACTCATCATGAGTCAAGGGGTGGTCCTCACAGGTATTCAACGATTCATCCTAAGACACGGAGGTCGCGCGAGTTAGGTCGGGTCGGGTTGATGATCTCTCTGTTGGTTGGAAGGACGACGGGGAGAGAGACGACATCTCCACGTACTGAGTAGTTGAATATTTCTAAGTAATGCGTCTTCTCCGTAACAACCTTGCAACTCTGGACATGCTCATCAAAGAGGTAGTCATCCATCATTAAATAACGGTGAGAAGAGTGCACTGGTTGTTGTGTTCCGTAGGGCAACAACGTTCTCGTTGGGTCCGGCAAGAGATACGATAAACAAAGATGAAAGTAATACGGATAAATAAAAAAAGGTTGAACAGAAAAGCGATTAGGTAGTATGTATGAAGGAACAAAAAAAACGCAATCGGTGCCCCAGGTCTTACGATTTCCCCGCGAGATGACAGCTCAGATCTTATGAAACGAGATGAAAGAAGAATAGTTGATCCGTCGGTTGGCCGGTTGGCATGAAGTGATGTACAACAAAGTAGGTAATAGTTGCGTACGGAGCAGACTGTGTGTTGTGTACAGTTAGGTAGGTAAATAGAGGCAGGGCAGGCAGGGCAAGCAGGGCAAAGCCGTCCGGAGCAGCAGAAGACTCTCTCCAAAGATCCCAGTGGCACAACCAAGGGCCTCCAACACGGTCGACGGCTCTGATTGGTGAAGAATTGAAGAGGCAGGTTGAAAAGGAGGAAGAGCAGACCCGCCGATAGGAACTCGACTGCTGGAGACGAGATCCACGTAGCGTTCCTGGTAAAGTCGTACCTAGCGTCGTGGGCGGATTGTTTAGTGTACGAGTAGGTACTCGTACCTGGTAGGGTAGAAAATGTACCTGACGGGCAGGTAATCCGTAGAGCTGTGTGCGAAGTGCCGGTACGTGATACCGCACCTAATGGGATGCTCTACCGTCCTGGACAGGTACGGTACGAGTACCTATTGTGACCCTGCAGTGCACGTCGTATGTGTATAAGCCGCATCGGGTTGGGAGAGACAACAGGGGTCGAGATGGCTAGCCTAGCTGAGGCACGTAGTGGCTGCTTTCTGGCTTAGTGCGCGTCTGCGAGCGAGCATTGGTGGATCCCGATGGATCGCATTAATGAAGCCAACCCTCCACGAATCCACGAAACCACTCGACAGCTTCGCAGCTCTGCACGCTATTGGCAGGCTTCTCGTCGTGCGCCCTGGCACTACCGGGACACGGTAGGTGGTATTTCAGTGTAGCTCCCGGGTAAGTCCACGGACCATGTGTTGCTCGAGCAATGGCTCTGCTTTTGTTGTCAATAATCTCATACATAGGTAGGTAGTACTATTCGTACGAAGTAGGTACTCTCTTCATCATCTTCTTCATCATCATCTTCTTCATCATCATCGTCATCCTCATAAGCTGCATGAATTGCTGATGTGTGTCTGTATGTAGGTAGCACGACACTACAAGATACGATACTTGATGCTAAAACTGAACTGAAGGAACTGAGTTACCAGCCGTTGTCCCAATGTCACCAAACCAGACCAAAAGCGCATCGCTCCTCGACGAGTAGAAATGTAGTGTAGGTCCCTGACGTGTTGCGAGAAATGCCTACCCTTTGAGACGGGCCCACCCTTGCCCTTCCGCTGCCCATGCCCTTCCAAGCTTTTGTTTTATTTTTCGAATCCGTTTATCATCGTACCAAGTAGACAATGTAGTTGTAGACGCCGTGAGCACGGAAATGCTTCGATCTTCGTTCCCGTACTGTAAAAAATACCCTGGCCGTGCCTGAATCGTAGGTTGTATGCTAGCCACCCAAGGCTGCTCTTAGCCCTGCCGGCTAAACCAATTTGAATAAAGCGTTCATCCGTCTAAAAAAAAATGTCGTCGTGCCCGCCAATCCGGAGTAGGTAGGTCGGTAGGTCATTAGAACTCGGTGAATAAGTTACCGTGTCTGTCCATGTTAGCCGGGCTTTGCGCACTAGGTAGGTAGTCACGGGAAGTTGTCTCGACTCACTCATCAATCCCGGGCTGGTCATAACTTTCCGTCTCTTCTGGGTAGCAGTCGAATTGACTCGCATCACCGGAACCCGCCTTAACGGGAGGTGTGTACGGCGCGTCAATGTCTTTTCGCGATAGCCGGTCCCATGTGACTTCCGAGAACCACGGGTGGTTCTTCACATCCTGCGGTCCGCCGTATAAGTTGCCCAATCTCCTCGTAAGATCCGGTGTGATGAGCCGCTCGAGGAGATCTTGCGCGTCGGGGTGCACGTACGCGGGGTATCTCACGGTACCGCGCAGGATGTTTTCGTAAATCTTCATCGGCGAGCCACTGTCCCAAAATGGGGTGTAGCCGCAGAGCATTTCGTAGATCAAGATGCCCAGAGACCACCTTCTCTGTGTGTCAACATTGATAGCTCCGAGACGAGGTTCTGCACATCTGTCACTTACCAATCGACTGATTTATTGTAGCCTTTGTTAGAAACCACTTCGGGAGCCAAATAATCGGGCGTGCCACACAGCGTCCATGTCTTATCGGGTACTCTCTTCGCAAAACCGAAATCGGTTATCTTGAGATGTCCGTGACGGTCCAAGAGCAAGTTCTCGGGCTTCAGATCTCGGTAGATGATGTTCCTCGAGTGGAGATACTCAAGCGCAAGCGTGACTTCGGCTGCGTAGAATTTGGCTACCGGGTTCGGGAACCTCTTAAAGGGGGTCAGAAAAACGGGATCCAGACATTAAAGGGCTTGGCAACTCACGCCTGACTTTCTCAACAACGAGAACAACTCGCCGCCCTCGACGAAGTCCATGACCATGTACAGATTCCGGGCATCTTGGAAAGTACCCCATAACGTGATCAGGAACGGGTGCTTCACTTCTCCCAACATCCGCCTCTCGTCGTTCGTGTGCTCCACTTGCTTCATCTTGACGACCTGGGCCTTTTTCAACACCTTGACAGCATAGAATCGCTGGTTGTGTTTCGATTGTACCAGATGCACGCGTCCGAAACTTCCGGTTCCCAGTGTACGTAGCAGTTCGAAATCATGGAGCGAGTATTTGCCCTTCGTTACTCGAGCTGCCGAGGGTTGTATTGCGGCTGCCCCAGGCACCTGACCGTGCATCTGAGCATGGGCTTGTGCTTGTGCGGCTGCATGCACTTGCGGATGCGATGGAGGGTTGCCATTGTGGCCTAAGGCAAAAGTTAGACAGGCATCCATCAAGCATGACAAGGGCGTCCATACCATCTGTCTGGGGTAGATTGATTAGATTGTTGATGCTCGGTAAGTTATGTGACATGAGCATCTGGCCAGCGGTCTGCGATTGCTGGATTCCGTAAGGAACGACCTGATGGGCAGCCAGGGGATTCATTATAGGCCCTCCGCCAGCTGACACCTGTATCTCTTTGTTTTGACTCGTGGGATAAGACTGGGTTGTACCGCTCGGATTGGACGTAGACTTGGACGAAACACTGGCGGGAACGCTGGCAGCAATAGTAGTGGAAGAGGAGAGGTTGGAGGGGGCTGAGGGAGCACTCGTGGGCACACTGTTGAAGCTCTCAAAAGGTCTCGATGTAGGTGTCGCCGGTGTTATGGGGCTGCCGGGTTGACTGGAGGACGGGTCGGTTTTATCCTCCCTCGTCCTTTTCTTTTTGAGGAATCCTAGAGTCGGCATATGCTATGTTGTAGAAGATAGGAGGCTCTGGACATCCGAAGAACCACCGGATCCAGGCAAGATGTGAGAATGCTTCTATCCAAGAGAACGAAGCTCGTCGGTGTAATGGCAAGCAATCATGTAAGATATGCTGTATGCTGTATGCAGTCTGCAGTCTGCGGTATGCGGTGTGCGGACCTCGGATGCAGGCAGGGAAGCAGCGGAAGGAGATGCGAGTCGAAGTTGGGACGCCGACTTAGAACTGGCACATGCGGACGGGATGGGCGCGAAGCTCTTCTGTTGGAGTGGGAGCCGCACGATTCACACGGCTGCCGAGATGGTGGAGGGAGGTTGGAGGGAGAGAAAAGGAGTCGTGGCAGTCAGTCAACAGAAAAGACTCAGCTAAAAAAGGAGCTTCCTTTTGGGCAGAAATGCGACTACGTTCAAAGCGAGGATTAAGGATAAGCCGCCTTCTTTCGACAGCTTCACAACAACAAGTCGTCTGCTACACCAAAGAGCCCAATTGTACTGCGTTCATAGAGCCACCACATCAATTGACTTGTGCGAGGGAGGCCAGGCCAGCACCGTGATTCTCTCGCTCTTGCCCTCTTGCTCTCGCGGCGAATGGAGGTCGACACGAAGCCACGTGCGAGCGTCGTACTAAATATATGCGAGCTGTGAGCAGCTCAGGGTCGCCTGCAAGGTTCGCAATTACGTCCAAGGGAGAGCAAAGAGCGGACAACGGCGAGAGCGAAGCGCTGGGCTGCGTCTGAGTCTGGATGGACAGGACGGCAAAGGGGGCAGATAGCAAGGTGGTGCGTAAGTATGTATGTAGACAAGTCAGTCCGTTAGGTAGCTGGATTGAATGGATAAGTATAAAGGAGAGCAAGCAGGCAAGCAAGTAGTATGTAGGCGGTCGACTGGGATATGGAGGCGTCGAGTTCAGAATGGTCAGTTATTAGAGGGGTTTGTTGGAAGACTGGATTTGATGGAGTGCCATAGGATGACGACAGATAGACAGTAATACCTACAGTACAAAATCACAGTGGTGTGTGGGGCCGCTGGAGAAAGAGGGGAACGCTACCTACCTAGACGCTTGCCCGGAACCGTCCACTAGGGGCCCTGAGCCGCCTAACACGGGTTGTCATCAGTGATCCTTTGGCACGTCTCGATGGGCAGTTACGACGGCCCAAGTCTTCAAAACGTACCAGCCACGGCCCACTCCCACTGGCCACCGCAAGTCCTGCTCCTGCGGGCTCCTGCTTGAAGTCATGGATTGATAGCGGGACGGGAAGTACGGGGCATTAACTTCTTAGTAATCTGGGGGCTCCCGCGAGTTGACTCAGATCACTTATGAAAAGAAAAGAAAAGAACGCAACGGTCGTGATGGGGAGACGAGGAGATACCTTGACGTGAGTATTGACAGATGTAGAACCCCTGATATATTGGATTTCACATACGATAACCGTTTTCACGTGCTGTTCAGGACTTCTCTGAGCTCGTACATTGCCGTTGGTACCTAACCATCAGGATGTGAATTCCATGATCGTACCTAATGTAGGGAGGTCGTCATGATAACTCATCGTATTTCCTTAGCTGTTCCGTCTGCTTCTCTGCTATCTCCGGCGATGCCGCGAGCAAAGAGATAACTGTCTCGCCGCGGGCAAATACTGTTGCTGGACCATCCAAGAATACACGGCCGGGATTATGTAAAAGATAGATGCTCCTGAACCAAGTACTTTGATTCATTGGTACGTGCATGTGATAGGGTATTTACCATCCATCGCCATCTACATCCAGCCCTCATATGGCCTGGATCACTCGTCCATGCTCCGTTATCAGCATCGGTGACTAGCAGGTAAATATACACACTCATCATCATCATCACTCACAACGGGACTGGTCGTGCCATGTTGAAGCACCACTAGTGTGCGTACAGGCCGCTCCTCTCGTTGCACATCCCCAGCGATTTCCAGACCTGCGATGTTCCGTCGCCAGGTTTACCACTCCAACGTCGACAAATCTTCTGAGCTTTCCACTTCGTTATCCATGATGCGTTCGTTGTACTGGGCTCTGATTTCGTGTTTTACATGTCCGTTTGACGCCCCTGGACTCATGGTCCCCCGTAGCTGACTGTGAGACAATCGCAACGTGCCGTGAAACCAACCATGTCCTCGTCGTGCTGTTAATATGTACGCAGGCGTCGTCCTCTTCTACTCAATGCACATCCTGAAACCTCCCGCAGCTCTCCAAATACCACCCGTGCTGCGCTTAGAAGCGATGGTGCCTCTTCTGGTTGGCCCTGTATGCAGTGAAGCCGACGTAACCACCACCAATGACGGCAATGAACAGGAAGACCTTCAAGGCGAACCAAGTCCAGCTACCCTCGCTCTCTCCCTGGGCGCCTCTGAAGCTGCTACTACGGTCACCAGTCGCGGGCTTAGCGGACGAGCCACCTGTGATGTAGAGGTTCTTGGCATCGACGGAAATAATGTCGTGGTTGTCGCTGAGTTCGCCGGTCTCGGAACTGAATCCAAGGTACGTAACGGAGGGGATCGTAGGTGGCTCGTTGGTCTCGAAGCACAGCTGCCATTCCTCCGTCTTGTACATCAACTCCAACTTCAGGGACTTGTCCTGGAAGTAGGTGAGACGTAGCTTAGTCGGCGTCTTAGAGTTGCGAAGGCCGCGGGCGGAGCAGCCAGCAAGCTCCTGGTCCTTTCCGTCGTTGTCCTTGTTGTAGGCAGTCTTTCCGTCACCCATCATAGCCATCACATAGGGGAAGACGGTACCCGGTCGGTTGTTCTTATACGTATCGACGAAAATACCAAGACCCTCAAAGTAGTTCTTGTGGCCAAATACGGGGCCAGCCTCTCCACGGTCCTTGCTCAACCACATAGCGAAACCGTCGCCAAACAACGAGTTCTTGCCGTGAATCTTGAATTCAACCTCGATCTCCCAGTTCGTCGCGGTCAGTGGTATCCGAGAAAAGATCCATCCGTTTTGAGAGGGGCGCTCAGAAGTGAGACGAATGTATCTGCGAATTGACGCGTTAATGCTCGGGTCTCTTTGCGCTTTGCACGTTGTGAGTGATAGCATACGAATCCGTTCGGATGACGGTGTCTCCACCGAAATCGTACCAGCGGCTGGCCATGTCGGAGTCGAGGTAGGGCTGCTTCAGGCTGTGGGTACGGAGCTGTGAAGTCGCGATCCGTTAGCAGAGGTGGTAAAGGGCCCAGGAATGCAGCGCATGACGAACTTGAATGGTCCGGACGTTTCCATCGTCGCTGCGCTCAACGGCGGCCCAAGCCGTTGCCGCCAGCCATAACGACGACAAGATCGAGAATCGCATTTTCGTCTTCGTCGTTCAGAACTGTAAGTCGATCCGGCGTTCGAAAACGGGAGAATGAATTGGAGAATAGGAAAACCGGAGAGCGTGAATGTTGCTTGACAAAGCAGAGGCAAAAAGACCTGACGCAACAATGATTGTAATATGTCAAGCCCGCTGGGCCAGTTCAGTGAAGAAGTTGCCAATTCCAGGCACAGCAGCGATCTCGACACTGCTAACTTCCTGAAGGACGTTGATATGATAGCTGGCCTTTCCTGCCTCGACTCGCTCCCCACAGGTCATGGTGAGAACCGCAGGGTTGGGGTCCATTAACCAATAGCAGGGCGCGTTGAAGACAAGCTAGGCTCACTTAGCGTCTAGCGCCACGGACCTCTTTGGCACTAGAGACCTCGATTGAAGAGTGTATCTCTAGTACTACATAGTCCATGTATATATCGGGGCTCTGTATGCGCCGCAAGCCACAGTGTTTGTCCATGGATGCGGAATGTACGGAATCGACGCCATGACATTAACATGTCACCTTGTCAACGGGCATTGTTTGATTGTGCGTTTGCAAGTTGACCCTTTTCACAGAACATTCTGTTGATCTTCCAGGCCATGCTTGGCTCCCCTTCAATAGACAGATACGTGATTCTCCCACGATACATGCACTTACACGTGATGTCTATAGTTAGATCGGGTAGGTAGGTGCGAGTAAGTCGTCGTCCGTTGCCATTCCGTGAATGAACACCGGTGACTGCACCATGAGACGTTACCTCCCGTTCGTTACGGAGTGATTACGGCAGGCACCGCGTAACACTCCTCATTAGCTGGTGCAATTGACAATTTGAGGCGTCCAATTACGCGCAGTGAATGAAGTACCGAGTACATACGTAATATTGCGCCCCCTCAAATTCCAACTTCCCCATAAGTACAAGCATCTTACCTGCACTTACACCCACAGGCAGCTCCCTCAGCAGGTATCTCTAAGTACATTGCATCATCGCATCACAAGATCCGAAAGGGAACCTTACCAATTGCCCGTCATCTGTCGCATCGAAAAAAAGACTCGTCTGCAGTTCATCTTCTTCCCCTTTCATACTTTCATTATCTTCTTCTTCTTCATATCTCTTGTTCTCTTTCATTCCCTTATGGAGTAACGCTTCCGCAAGATGCCGCAGATCGCGAGCAGCCAGTCCCCTGTCGGCTCCATCGTCTTCGCATGCATCGCCCTCGCGGTCTTGTCCATCGCCGTTCTCCTGATCCTAAGACGATACCTGCCTCTGAGAACGACGCCGGCGTACCTTCTCGTGCCAGTCTTCTTTGGGCTCTGGCTGCCTGCGAGTATCATTCTTCTAGTGCCAATCGATCTTGCCTCTAATGCAGGCCCCGAGGACGAGACCATCAGGGGTATCTGGCTCCCTGACCGCGCGCTGCTAGTGTCATGGCGTATATCATACTGGCTCACCTTCGTGCTGACATGGTGCGTCGCATCGGATTTCCATCCTCTTCCTCCAAGTAACCGCTGACTGAGTATGCACGCAGGTTCATCTTCCCCATCTTCGCTGAGTATTCGGATGCTGGTCACCGGGAGCCGAAGGACCGATTGATCTATTCCCTGCATCAAAATGCGCAGTACTACGCCATCGTACTCGGACTGGGAATCCTGGGCCTCGCGTACTTCTTCATATCATATGGGGCATCGTTGACTTCACTGAAGGGTCTGGTTATGGCCCTGGCCTACTGCTGGGGTCTGATTCTGGCTATCTATTTGATGGGACATGGCTTGGTCGCCATTCCGCGACATTTGATCCGAAGTTCGAGCGCAAGCTGGCAGCTCAGACAGCTTCAGTCCAGGGCCCCCAAATTATACGAGAATATGGAAGATGCCACTCTTAACTTGGAAGATATCGAGTTCCAGGTTTCCGAACTCAGCAAGCGCAAGACGGGTAGTGCGAGGGACTTTCAGGATTGGATCGAGGAGCTCTCGGATATGTGTGGTCTATTCCAGGCACGGCCTAGGGGTGCCATCCCTCGCGAGAACGACGGGCGCATAGTCCCCACGATCATCACGGAAAAGTACTTGGCCGATTTGACGCGTCAACTTGATCGGGCGAAACATGCGAAATCTCGATACGTTGACGAATGGGAACGTTTGCTTCGCGACGCCTCACAGGTTCAGGCTATCCTGGACTCCTCAGCATCGAAGAAGCTTGAATTCAACCGCTCTTCCGGATCCTCCGATGGACTCACCATTCTAACCCCGTATACGCGATATCTCCTATACCGCCAAGTCCTTCCTTATGTTCGCCTTTTCTTCGGTGCATTCCTGGCTATCGCCTCATTAGGAATCACTTGGTCGGAACTGGTAAAGGGAGCTTTCCCGTCCCTCTCTGTAATCCGATTTACAGTCGTCCACCACTGGACAGGAGATAGCGGTCGTGTCGGGTTCGCCGGCCAACTAGTAGCAGCATTCTGGATACTCTACATGTGCGCAGCAGCCCTACACACCGTCAGCGAAGTAAAAGTCTGGCGCGGGCGGGCCCTAGTCCGACGCAACACAGCGCACGAGTCGGCATTCTGGTACGCCGGCCAAGTCGCGCGCCTCAGCGTACCGCTCTCCTACAACTTCATAACCCTCCTCTCGCCCAAGATCTACAAAAAGACCATCTTCTACACCCTCCTCGGTCAATACGTAGACCTCACGCCCCTGGGTGATTGGTTCGACAGTCTCTTCCCCATGCTCATCTTACTCCCCGTCCTCGCCGCCTTATTCGGCCTCTACGGCAAAATCAAGCGCTTCCTCGGCTTCGGCATGGATTTCGTCGACGACGAGGAAGACGAGGCGTCGGGAGGCTACGGAACAGGTACCTGGCGCGAAGGCCGCGTGCTCATCGAGCGCGAACTAAACGGGACCTCGCTCTCGCGCCGTCTAGAAGAAGCCGCGTCGCGCGCCTCAGGCCGCTCATCACAGCCCGTCCTCACCGTGCCCAGACCAGAGAGAACAAGAACAGGCACAACAGACGGCATCGGCACGCCCTTCGCGACGTCTCCGCGCCGCGATTCACCCGCTTGGCGTCCCGCCGCGACCTCCTCGTCAACGCCCCCGGAATCCGAAGAGGACAATTTCTTCACGAATTTAGGACATAGATTCAAGAACACGATCGACACGATCGATACGCCGAAATGGCTGCAGGAAATCGGCGATGGATTTAAGAAGCAGAAGTGGATTGGCGGGGACGATGGGGAGGAAAATGATGAGGAGATCGCGCGCATACGGCGCGGGAGTAGTAGTCATAATGATGTTCGGCAGGGGGGCGCGGAGATTAGGAGGTGGTTTGAGGTTGATGGGCGGATACGGATTTGATTTCCTTCCTTTCCTCTCTTTCCTCCCTTTCCTCTCTTTCCTCTCTTTGCTTTGGATTCAGGTCCGGGTGCGTGTGCCTATCTCCGGGTTCTGTCTTCGTGTCGGTCTGTTGCCTATCTGGCTAGATGGGGTGTTTAGATCAGTGTGTCGCCACTACCTCTCTATTATCTAGTACTCTGTCTGGTGTTTAGATTCTTCTGTACATAGTTCATTCCATACATACATACATACATACCGTGCTGTTTAATCGTAATCCATGTACCTCAACCCTTCTTTCCTTCGTGTCTCCTATCTCCTGGTTTTCTGTCTGTTGTGACGGGTTTAAGCACGTAAGGAGAGATAGTATCAGGAGTCCTTGTGTGTCGTCGTACACGTGTGATGGGCTTGCTGCGGACGGGTATGTCTGCAGATTTTACCTATTTGCTTCTGCCTCATTTGCTTCTACCTCACCTGCACTTACGAGGTTGCAGTAAGCAATAGCAAGTATCTCTACGAAGCAAATAACACCACGATATCACGAAAGCAAAAGCCAGAGATGAAAACAACTGGACGTTTGTCAATTCCTACGAAAAGATAGCTTAGCAACTCGTATGATTCCGTGCAACTCAACATCAAGCACATACACCAGCAAAGCAACCGTAATCGTACTCGTGATCGGGGTATTTCATTAATGTAGAACTTTTTTCCTGGGAGCAAATGCAAAGCCATTCTTTCGCCAAGCTACGATTCAGAGGGAAAACGGGAATGAAGGAGATGGTAGAACCCCTGGTATTAAAGTCCTTCTCTTACAGTCTGGTATCATTCACTGAGTCGTCGAGAGAAGAGGCGATGACAAGGGGGGGTTTGTGGGTGTCGAATCAGGTAAAGCATGCACGGAAGGATTGGCGACGGCAACGAACACGGACGAATGTGGGACACAATATTTTCTGAATCGACGATTGCTGTCGTTTCTATCGAACTGGCTGATGCGCAGAGTTGTGTCGTGATGACCTGTTGGTTATTACATCTCTGCCTGATCAGCATCCATGATCAGATTCTTCTCTCCTCTTCATCTGCAAGTTAGCTATCTCCAGCTAAGTTTCCGTGATCCCTGAACGCATTACTCCGTCCACATACATCTACACATTACAAGATCCCCCATTTCTCAGAATTAAGGCCAATAGGGCCTCCTCCGCAAGACGAAATGAAAAGATTAGATGTGTTGGACCATGGCCATGAGGGCAGCACCACCGAACAGTGCTCCGAGTCCCATGGCGCCAGTGGCGGCAGCCACGTTGGCGGTCTGGCTGGAGGTGGCGGTGGTCTCGACGGACGACGAAGTCATATCCGAGACGGTCTCGGATGGAGTCGAGGAAAGAACGGTAATGCTTCCCGAAATGCTGTGGGAGGAAGAATTGATACCGTAAGAGGCCGTACCACTGCTGCGAACACTACCAGAGACTGAGCCAGTAGAAGTGCCAGTCACCATGCTGCTCCAACCACTGACGGAGCGAGAACCAGAAACTGACAGAGTGCCAGTAACCGAACCCGAATAGACACCAGAGTGAGTGCCAGCAGGAGTGTGATAACCTGGGACAGAGACAGAGCCAGTGCTACCGGTAACCGAGCTAGTAACAGTCTCAGATCCACCGTGGGGAACCCAGCCAGTAGTGGTCTCCTCGACACCAGAGGTGGTGGAGGACTTGTGAGAAGACGACTCGGTGGAAACCTCAACACCGGTGGACTGAGTAGAAGTCTTGACACCACTGGTTGACTGGGGGTGGTTGTAAGGTGGAGTCGGAGTGGCCATGGTCTCAGTCAGGAGGGAGTTGGTGACAGTCTCGGTCTCAACAGGGACAGTGAGGACAGTAGAAGACTCGCCAACAACACTGCCACCGCCATAACCAGTGGGATACTCGCCACTCTCACCATCGGTGGTAGCGGTGTCCATAGTGACGGTAACAGTAATCATAGTAGAACCGTAGGCAATCTCCTGAGAGGAAACGGAAGTAGTCACCGTGGTGACTGGGTAGCAGCTGCAAGCCTCATCGTAGTGGTCGAGAGTCTCAATAGATGCCTGAGAGGCGGTTAGCAAGACCAGGTTCAGCAAGCGTGACAATAGAAGGAATGGAAGACGAGGTGGTTGAGGAAGTTCAAGGCGTCGATCACCAAAGGAAAGAGAACAGCTCTGCGTCGTCATGACGGGGATCGTGAGAAGAGGATGGACTTACCATGCCAATGACGGCAAACACGAGAACGACGAGAACCTTGAAGATCTGCATCGTGACGAACTCGAGTGGTTGATGCCGATAAAGGATGAATTGGTATTGATATTCGATAATATCAACGGCGTCGAAGAGATGCTCTGCGCGAAACTATCAACAGAGGAAGAGGGTGTGGTTGGGATACGAATGTTGCGGTGGGTTGTGGGTGGAGGAGAGAAGAAGAAGGGTAAGAGTGTTTGCGAGGAGAGAAAGAAGGATACTATTGAGGGTGGGAGGGTCGGTGGAAGGATAATTCTCCGTAGCCGGCCGACGTGGGAAGATTGTGTGTGGAACGAGCGCGTCTGATCTGGCAGGAGGGGGGTACGTACTCAGAAGCCAGGCGAAAAAGGGTAATTCAAAGTTGAGGAAGGAAGGAGAGACGGAGATGGACGAGCATTCGATATGGCATCCGCAGACGATGGACGACTTAGGCACGATCAGTCCAGGTTGCTCTTGCCTGATAGGGGGGACTATGATGTCTGTGAAACTGCTCTGGGGGGACGCTTCCTGATTCCTTGCTCATCTATTGGCCAGAGTCTCCGAGAACATGTGACCGTCACCGTCCGGATCTGCTACCGAACGAATCCAGTGTCTTCAGGCTTGACTTGGGTATCGAGTAGGGAGAGAGGATGCTACTGGGCACGGATCGTGTACTGTCTGATAGCTGTGCGTACGGCGTACTGACCGATCCTGGCGAGTTTCACTGAGCAGACTAACCAGGTCATACTGACCTCATCTACTCCCAATGGATCACGTCTCCTTGATCTGCTCCGACTGCTGTCTTCTGCCTCTATTTGATCCGGCATCTATGCGTTACTAGGTAGTATTACAAGATTCCCGTCCCTGCAACCACCCGCCTCCCGGAACACGAAGTAACCTCCAGCCAAATGATCTGTTTGCCGTTGTGCCCATCGGCCGTTTCATCGTGAGCATACCTTACTGTGCGTCCTCTTTCCTGGTGATCTCTGTTTCTACTCTGATGTAACAGTCGTCGTGCTTTGCTACTATCTCCCTGACATAGGGGGCAGCAGAGTTATATCGTCAATTGCGCAAGGGGCAGTTGAGGTCATTCAAGTACTCGGGCTTATAAATAGGACGTGAGACTTGATCAAGACACGGATAATGGACTTCATTCAAGCTTTCTGATCTCCGTCAGGGTATATAGGATTTGGAATATGATGTATTATGTATCTTGAGGTAATCTCCCTTCCCGAGTCGAGTAACGTATTCCATGTTTCCAGAAGGTTCACAGGGCAAGACCAGATCACGAAGGTCTAGATATCATGACTTGACGAATAGAATCATAAATTCATGCCTCATACTCGAAGCTCGTCAAACCGTTCGTGATATAAATGATGGATGTCGTGGAGTACGGAGATCAGCTTAACTCAGATATGTAGCTGGCCAAGGAAATCAAACATCTCAAAATAGTATCGCAGTTTGGGCGACAGGAAGGCACAATACAATCACCCAAAAAAAAACTCCGCAATTTTTCAGGGCGAGGCGGGAACACAGGTCCTTTTTGGCGTCGGCACCCGGTGTTTGCGGAGTAAGATGAGCTTGTGCAGGCCGGGCCGGGACGGCGATCACAATACGGAGCACCGGCGGTAGGGGCAACCCGGATTGGGTCCGTGCTGAGCCCGCTAGAAGTCAGGGGCCGGACAAAAGACGGCGATTCCTGCACGGCAGCCACTGTCTCAAATCACAGCAGGTGGGAAGGACCTACCTTATTATTGTACATTACCTACCTAACGTGAATCGTCCTTGCCAAAGACAGCCAAAACATTCACTTCGGAGGACGCACAGACCATGGAAGACACAGCTCCCAATAATAGAGAAGACATTGAAGTGTTTGATGCTATGAATAACCCTAGTGCGCCTATTGCTCGTGATACTGCCGGAATCCTCCCGTACAACGCCTCATACACATTTGTGATATCGCCATTTCCAACTCCTGTTTCTTGTTACATACCAAGCACACCTCAATGGTGCCAGTACCTAAACCGTACTGGCCGGACGGCTAATCCTATGGGCCTCATCTATCTCCAGACTGGCCATGATACCATCGAGTTCGATATTTGCAGCTTCACCTTCTACTTACTAAGAAGTCGGAATAGTAATAGGTCGAGCTCATCTTCTCTTGTCTGGTTCGATAGACCCTCGCCACTGCCGCTTGTGGGAAGCCATCGTACTTTGTGATCGGCATGTTGCGATAGCTTCAATGACGGTATGTCGTATCAAGTTTCCACGACACGAACATACTATGGAATTCCACTCACGCCGTTGGCTCCGAACTGGTAAAGAAGCCACACGCCATCGAAGATCTGATAGCCGTACCGGCGTGGCGGCGCCTACACCACGATAAGTGCTTCTACCATACCGGCCTTGACTTCAGTGGGGTCGTAAATGCAACACTTTGATCTGAACGAGACCGTGTCGACGTGGCTCGCTCTCATATGTCCTTATTATAAGGTGCGATGCCTTTCTTCATCTCGCGTACAATCTCTGCCGCTTCTTGGGGATTTTTGGCTTCAAAATCGTACCGCTTGGTTTCTGCGTCGCGAAAAACGAGTAGCTACAAGTTTTGGGTCAATAAAGCAGCAGATGAGAAAAAGAATACTGAATTTCGTACCTTGAAGTTGCTGGGATGTCGACGGGACATGTTACATCCAATGACATTGCTGAAGTGGACGGTAGTCGTCTTTCCACCTTCCCGGCTCACCTTGCCTCCGGAAGAAGGCTTGATGTAAACATACTCGCCGTCGATCGCTACTATCCTTTCGTTCATGCCAACGAACCGCATAGGCTGTTTTCGCCAAACGGTGTACTTCTTGTACGTCATCTTGCTGCCACTGCCAGCCTCGTCCGCCATCATAGTCTGCTGAGAAAGCGGGTGTACCGTCATGACCTTCTTCTTCCCCTTAAGAGGTATTTGGGCATCCCATATATGCGATTTCGGTGAGGCACTTCCAGGAGAACCTGTGATGGTAAGTGGACCGTCCGTCGCAAATCGACGACGGTGGACTTCGAGATCGGATACATTGCCGATCGACGACACGGCCCGATCTGGGTAAGCCACCGCGCCAGAGCCAGGAAGCTTCAGAACATGAGTGCCCTTGTCCAGCTGCCTTTTGCGGCAGACTAAATCAAGAACCTCAGCAAAGTACATATCCGTCGTCACATCTAAAGTCATCATTTGTCCGGCTGGTACGTCGGAAGAAAGAATATGAATTCTCAAGAGCTTCTTCTGACCTCTGGCGGCAGCCGGCGCACTTGTTGGTGCTGCAGGTTTGTCAGCGAAAGGCAGATCTAGCACGCGATATGCGGTCGTGATGATCGGGTTTAGACGAGGGCCTTCATCATCATCCATAGCAAGTTGCGACTGGAGAGTATTCTTGGGAGTGGTATCGTCCTCCTGCTCTTCTGTTGCTACGTCCTGTTGGTCATACTGCGGTGTTTGAAGCTGGTTCTCCGCGAAGCCGGCCTCTGTGGCTTGTACTAATGCGAAATCGTCGTATGCTTTCGATGCTGAACGTGATCTGGCCGCTCGGTTATTAGCCGTCGTAAATGAGTTGAGAGTTCTCTTGCGATCCAGCGGTTCGAAATCGTCGTCAACCTCGCCACCTTCTTCCACCATTCTCAGCGTCCACCAGTTTACGTTGAGGTTGCTCGCCGGAATGGGAGGTTCACGTTTCTCGGCATGGTATCGCCACAGACTTAATCCAATCAACTCAGCTACCGTAACGGCTCGGAATGTGCCGTCGCCCTCCTCGAGATTCCGCCTAATCAGAACTTCGAAAGGTTTCCCAGCTTCTTTAGAGAAGGGCGCATAGATGCGCAACCGTATCGGATCAGGGTCACCCTGACCTGAAAGGGAAGCGAACTGGTCAAACGGTATACTCGCTTTCGTCTTCTTCGCTTTGAACGCATCGGAGAGCAAACTTCGAGGCTGGGCTATACTCAAGGGTCTGATAGTACTCATCGGTCGAGGTGGTGGTAACGCTTGTAGCATATGCGGCTCCGGCGCGACTGGGGCTCTTTTGATAGTGGATTGCCTAAGCAGTTGCTTGGGTACAGTGCCCACGACTTGCTGTCCAGGGGAGGCGCCAACGGTTGGACCCTCGACGGCATCCAGAATCGAGGTTGAATCGGCGCTCCCGACAAAGGCAGAAGACGTATCGGATAGATCAGAGTCCTCATCTTCTTCTTCTTCGGCCTCTTCGACCAGCAGGTCGTTATCTTTTATCCGAATGCCTTGGTTTGGCTCATCGCTAGACTTGGATTGGGATCTTGCACTTCGCGTCGCCAACTTAAGTGCTTCTTTCCGTTGGTGGTAACCAGATGCGTCAAACTCGTTCTCGGACGAGAACTCACTGCTAGTCACAGTGTCTCGGCGCGCGCGCTCCTTGACCATCTCCAGAACCGACTGGGAACCACGCCTTGCCCCAGGAGCCTGGCGGGGGGACGAAGCGATGGTCATCTGACGCAGGTTGGACGACTGTATAGGAGAAGAACCAGCGCGACTGCGGACAGGCATCTTGGCGAACCTGATCTGCTGCGTGGCTCGCTGATCGGACTCTTCCTCGCTGTCATCGCTCAGGTCGCTGCTATCATCCTCCTCCATCTGCTCTCGTCGTCGTTCTCGCCGACGTTTTATCGCGATACCCGGCCCCAGCGTATCCACGCCGCCGCCAGTCAGCATGCCGCCCTCCTCCCCCTCATCGTCAAGTGTAAGACCGGCGGATCGAGGTGCGGCCTGGAAGTATTCGGAGGCGACAGCAGTGGGTATGGGAGGAGAATGGGTTCGTTTGATATGGGCGGAATCAAGGCGCCAACCGGCGGCCTTGAAAGGGGCGGTGTTCAGGACGCTGTCATCGATGGTGATCAGCCGTTCGCCGACACCGTCAGCGATTTCAGTGAGATAGCTGGTTCGCAATTGGTATGAAACCAAACTGTAAGGTGACGATAGTTAGCACCAAGTCGCCGACAGCAAGCGGAATGAAGCACGCGTTGAGCGAATGCCAGACAAGCCATACTCTTCAACCTGAATCAGAGACATTGTCCATGCAATCCAATGGGTGCGTGGGTGGGCAGCTTGGGATCCGGGGCATCAGCAGATCTCCTTAGTTACTATGCCTGCCCATGATAGGGGTCAACGCCGCTGTACAACAAGGTCCTTGAAGGTAAATAGCTGCGGTGTGAGTGAGTCCTCATGAGCCTCAGACGATTTGATGCCAACATGGATGAAAGGGGAGTTGCCGAGGGCGATGCAGTTCGAGCTTCGAGGTTCCCTGCCTCTTACGTCTCAGCAGTGGCATCTGAACGCACCTGAGCATGTTCATACTGTGCGATGAGCACGAATGGGAACTGTGGCTACGTGTGTGCACAGCAGAGGTGCTCGGTCCACATGGGTATTTCGTACGGTGCAAGGAGTCTAATGGACCAGCGTTCACACTATGCTGGACTTGGTTAGCCTGATAGCTGGGGTGCAGGGACCGGTGGGTTGTACCTCCTCTGTAGCTCCGAGCAATCTGCGGGGTTCCGTTTGAAGACTGCGGGGAGAAACACGAATGTTACGTTTGTGAAACTTGAAGAGATCAAGGACATTCGAGGACGAAATCAGGTGAATAACTTCATGTGTCTAATCCTCCTCAGATTTACTTCATAGCAGCATGGTTTTGTAGTACGCACGGATTACCAGAGAACGGACCAGGACACCACTTCCCGGCTACCAGTTTGATACACTCTTTAGCACAAACAAAGTCGTCGTTGCTCGTGCCCATATTCCTTCCGTACCTAACTTGAAGGTGAACACTGATCGCAGCTGACGGATTGCAGCACCGTCAGGTCGCCATTCCGTGTTCTGTACGGAATCATCCGACAACAGAATAACGTAAATTCCCGTAACTCAACTTCCTTGGCATTGCACCAGCCACTCATGGTAGGACAGCCACATCTAGTCAAGCCACATATCTTGCATCATATTCCGCTGATGTCCATTTCCATACTGTACGAAGTACTCTACGGATTGTTATTCACCTGAATTCACATTCAAGCTCCTATTTCTTTCCAATAGGCAACCCCGAGTCCGAATAATCTCACCAATAGTCAAAATGGGACTCGTAGACTATTCCGACTCCGAGTCAGAGACGGAAGTAGTCGCCAAACCAACTCCACAACCCCCAGCAGCCGGAAACGCGAGCAAAAAGCCATCGTTCCAGAAAGTCGTCGACCGCGCCAAACCCGGCAAGATTCTAGTGAACCTACCAGGAAGCTCCGCAGGCGATGGAAGCGCCAAAGACGACATCACAACTGAAGATGGGCCACCCGCGAAGCGCGCGCGAGTAGCACGGGGTGGCGCGTTTAGTGGATTCAACTCCTTCCTCCCGCCACCCAAGAATGTTGGCAAGAAGCCTGCGGCCTCAGCCAGTAGCAGTGCTGGTGATAAGGGAAAGCAGGTACTACGGCCAGGTGTGAATTTGAAGACTGGCGCCGCACCCGGCTTCAGCAGAGATACGGACGAGAGCCAGGACGATAAGACCGACGGCAACGAAAGCTCGCGATGGGGAAGTGGGATGAACTTGCCAGCGCCCAAGCTACAACAGCCAACGATACCCGAGGGACAGAAACCGGCAGAGGAAGTTAAGCTTGTGGGCAAGCCGCTTATGTTCAAGCCCCTATCGGTGTCAAGGAAAAAGCCAGCCAAGAAGTCTACTGCAAATTCCACAGTTTCCACTTCCTCAACCAGTTCCACGACCGCGTCACCCGCTCCCGTCGAAAAAGCACCAACGACCCAGGTTGCGGAGGCAAAGGTGGAACCTCCCAAGAAGAAAATATCGCTATTCTCCATTTCAGATGATACCCCGGAAGCGCCCGAAGCCAGCAGTGAGAGTTACGGAGCATACGAACCCCTGATGACGGACACGCTCGAAACCTCTACAGCAGATGCATTCGCGGCCTACGATGCACAATACGGCTCCTACGCAGCGCCGTCACAAGCAGCAACCGTATCAAGTGCCGCAGCGGCGGGATCTAATTCCTTGGATAGCATAGCCAGCGATATGAATTTGTCCGCCGCTGCGCGACGTGAACTTTTCGGACGGCGAGGCGCCCCGAGCGCCGATATAGCCAGAGCCAAGGTTATCAACTTCGACACGGAACGCGAGTACGCGCACAATGAGGAGTTACGGGCGAACGGCGAACAGCAAACCCATAACCCCGTGCGCTCAATTGCCCCAGGCAAGCACAACCTGCGGCAGCTTGTCAGCCAAGTCCACAACCAGCGTGAGGCGTTGGAGGAAAGCTTTGCTCAAGGGAGAGCCAAGCAAACCGAGGCCGGGTCACGATACGGGTGGCGTTGATTTGAAAGAGGGGCTTACGTTTAGTTGTCCCCGGAATCAGCATCGAGGGAACGGAACTAGGAAAGAAATACTTCATGCGGCACAACGCTTGATCACATCTCGATATCGATCACCAGGCCAATCTTATTGTGCTGGAGCAGTCTCGCCTATCAGGCAGAGATGCTTGATTTTATTATTTTACTATATACAATAATGCATCGAGACTACACTACAGAAACTCGACATTTCCACGCTTAGCAAGTTTCTATTGCCGCCGTACGCGGCTGCGTCCATGTCCCGCCTTTGAACAGGAACCCCCACTCTCCTATTGTCGTAGGAGAAAGATCATCAAATTTGTTTGGTGTCCTGGGCCCCAAGGGCAACAACTGTCCTTCTTCGTACGGCACCAAAACTTCGTCGATGGTTGTGGCCAGCGAATTGTTGCGAAGCCAAAGAATCTGCTGCGGTGGTCGTCCGTCCGGAATCGGGTGTGCCACGTGGCCACCACCGCTTTGTTTGTGGTTTCTATAAAGCGGCTCCGGCTCCGGTTCTGGCTCAATATGCCAACTATCAATTTTGATCGCCAGTTCGTCCTCATTGATGCGTCGTCTCGCTCTCCTACCGCTGTCGTAACTTTCATCCACCCTGGTTTCATCGAGCGGACTCATCAACCTGATATCCGGAGCCGAATTTGTGCAGAGATTCGTGTTGACTCGCAAGCCATGTGCCTGACCCTTCGGCGGTGGCGGGGTTGCGAGCTTGATGAAGCCCATGCGTTTTTGTCTCGCCTCACGATTTGGCTCGACTACTTCCTCGTCCACAATGGGAGGAGGGGTCTCAAATGGCCCCCGCTGCTCCGGCCCACCGTACGCACGCTTATACATCCGCTCGACATCAGCTAGCGCCGTCGGATTCACGCCCATCCAGTCAAAACTTCGATACAAGTCCGCTCTAGGTACAGGCCGGTCCCCGTTTGACAGAATCAATCGACGTAAAGAGTCAACCGCATCCTCGAGTCGCAAGCTATACGATATCCCCGGCGTGGGTGGCGGTGATGCTAATTTAACGGGATGATTCGATAACCCCGGCGAATACGCCGGCGTGCGTATTCGCGGACTCGGCGTGGTGAGTGACTTTGCATATGCCGTCAGCGCCGCCTTGAAGCTGTACAGCCTGTCCAGCGCCAGCAGCGTTAGTCCCTCCGACGAGAACAAGACCTCGTTCTGCCGCAGACTGCGCCGTATGAGGTCGGCGTTTAATCCACTTGCCGAGGCCGTCGTTATCGTCGGCAGTTCTCCCGGTCTCGTCTGGAATTTGCGCTCTGCTTTCATCATCGTTGCTCGTATTATCTTGTCGTCTTTTGCTGAGATCGGTGATGTGTGGACTAGTCGCATCCAGTACGAGTCCGGGCTCTGGAACCTGTGACCTGCGCCGCATGAGGAGACGCCTGTCGTCGATGTGGTGAAGCTTAATGGCGTATGTGGAGTCATTGGCGTGGATGGTTGAGAAGTTCCCGAGGGAAGCCATCGGCGAGGACTAGTCGGATGATCGGTCGAGATTGGTGGTGGCGTGGTGGGATGTCTTCGTGTGCCGGCGTTTGTCTCTGTCGTAGGGGCCGTCGCGGCAGAAGTCGACGAGTTAGACGAAGCAGAGGAGCTCGAAGTGCCTCTGCGCACGAGTCGTTTCAATCCACTGACCGGCGACGAGAAATACGACGGTGAGGACGGACCCGATGTGGAGTGATCGGGCGTGAGTGGCGGGGTCGTCGGCGTCGCGCACGGCGGTGTGGTGGGTAATTGGTGCTCGTCTTTGACGACGACGAGGGTCAGGTGTAGACTCTTGCGTGTGAGGCGTTTGGAGACGTATTCGAGCATGCAGGAGAGGCGCGAGGGGAGGTTGTTGGCGTCGAGGATGGAGCGGCCGGCTTCGATGGGGGCGGAGATTTGTTGCTTTAGGCCTGACATTGTGACGTAGATGTGGAAGTACAGAAATAGGAGAAAAAGGGGCGTCGGTAGGAAGTCGGAATAGGAGTCAGCAGTTCGTCGAGCCCGTTTTTCTTCAGTATGTCTCGGAGTCGTAAATCGGCATCGAATATCGCGATGGGATGCCGGAATGAATGATGGTCGAGTTAATCGATTGGAATCGCAGAAGCAAACCCAAAGCCAAAATCAAAAACGAAGGTTCGAAGATCGAAGGGAAGGGGTTAGATAGTAGTCTATCTATTATGATCGGTCGCCAAGAGACGGGGTCCTAGTTGGGGATAGAGAGCGTAGGTGTTCCCGACTCGAATGTCAATAAAGAAAACAGGGATATCAGCTCTTTATTTCATGGAATAGAAAACAGACGCCGTTCTGAAACGAAAGTGGTTTACCTTACCCAGTCCAGTCCATATATCTGAAGTACGGGGAGACCAAATATAGCAGCGCATCGTAGGTAGCGCGGCTAAATCGCTGAATCCTCCGTCCAATGCGTCCATTCCCATGCAAGGAAAAAAATACAACACGCACGAACAAATGTGAAACACGGTGGAGATGGGTCTGCTACGGAGAAGGAGGTATGGATAGCGGTAGGTGTGGATAGTAAGGGCCTATTCTACTATAAGGCAAGATCTCACCTGTTATCCTCTAGCCAGAATGTTGTCTGGACCCCCTTACTGCGACCGCCTACCGGCCTCGTGGGGCAACGACTCAGCAACAGGTCGGCGAGTTGGACTATTTTGATACCTAACCAACCAACTTACATACGGGTCATCAGCTCTCGTCCTGACGAGCAGAGCTGACGGCATGAAAAGACCAGAGAGAGAAGAGAATCCGGTGACAAAATCTACGATTCCTAATCCGTAGGTACGAAGCACCTTACTACTCGTAGTGGGTATAGAGTCCAGATTGGTGGTTGGGAAAAGAGCAGAGATGCGACCTACCTAGCAAACGAATTCATGCATGCAGATCCCTCCCTGCGAGGGTTCGCATGGTCGATCCCCTCTTCTGAATGCCCGGTTCACTTACCTACTCCGTAGTTGTCTACGAAACTGGTTGATTGTTTACTTACTGGCTCGTTGTTTGTTTCATCGTTGGTCAAGGGTTGGGTTCGTGTGAACTAGGCTTGGGTTGGACGTCGTGTTTAAGTCTGATGAGATGCGCATGCAGGAGACATGATATAAATTCTGAGCCACAATGTCTTCGTAGATCGTAACTAACAGCAGACGACGATCTCCCCCAAGACACAACAAGCCATCGGCAGCAGAGTTATGACATCGTGTATAAGTCCGCACAACTTCACACCTACAGCCTACCCAAACAACAAAACAACCCAAAACAAGCCCAAACGCAAGAATCGGCACGATGTAACTTGACCATCCAAAATCGGGCATCTCCCCTCTCTCACCCCATAGACGAAACAAGAAAGCAAAACAGGAAAAAAAAAGGACATGGGAAGGTCAGGAGGAGGAGTCCGGCGGCTAATAGTGTCACAGGCTTTACCGCCGTCTCGATTCGACCAGGCCGGATCGAGGTTAGAGTCCGTCCAGCTTCCATCCCTCCATCCCTTCATCCCCTCGACTTCGTTTCCGCTCACAACCGACGAGCAATACCTACCTACCTAACAACTTAATCCAAACTCGACCAGAACTAAATAGGTCCCGTACCGTAGTGTGTTGTCTCTGCATCAAGCGAAGAGACGAGAGAGAGAGAGAGAAAAAAAATGCGAGATTCGTTTTCCTCGCGAAACACACACACAGTAGTTGAATGGGTCCTCGGGCCCCGATCCAATGATATTCCCGCTCTCTCCTGCACGCGCGCACGAACTACTGTATAACAGACTTTTGACCCAGACCCCTGGGTCGTTTCGCCGGGTATCTGGCCGATACCGTACCTACCTACTTGGTACAGACTCAGAAGAAGAAGAAGAGGTGGCTGAAGGTGTGTATGTATCTAGGTAGTCGCTGAACCGAGGTGCGCGATTTGGAAACGGAAGAAGCCGTCGAGGAAGGATTTGGAATGAAGCGGGGACTTTGTTTTTACATAAGAGATTCTGCTGTCGTGGCCTCGCTAAGGTACGGGTCATCCGGGAGGGTTCACGAGAATCTACAACTACGCGCATATCTAAGCTGGTGAAGGAGACGACTTGACTGGTTTGTTGGTCACAGGGCGAAAGGTGACGGGGTGTGACTGGTTTACAAATAAAGAGGAAGAAACCGAAAACGAGAAAGAAAAAAAAGAAAAGAAAATAAAAAATGGATACAAGATCCGGGCTCCCTCACGGATCAGGAGGACTAGTCGAACCGCCAAGCAATGCTAACGTTTAGAGCAGCGCGTCAATCGGCGTTCCACACCTCTTTTCGAAGCCGTGATCGTCGATTTCATGAAAATCTGTCGAAAAAGCCGAGCGAAACGAACGAACGAACGAACGGGCCGGTCCGATCTTTCTGGTGAAATTAAAAGAACACTTTAGTCATCGTAATAAACGATTGACATTCTTCGACTCTGTCACGAATAAAGTGAAGTCCTATATGTCGTAGATTTCAGTATGCAGTCGTATCCCGGCTGCCCACATCGTCGCCTCGTCCCACGAGCCAGACGTCCATTGGATCGCACAGACAACGCTCGATGTAACATTCCGCAACGTTGAATCCGGAGAGGGTCTCTTTATCGTACGGTTTCGAGTCAACTCGAGTCTTACCCCCACGTTTCCGTACTGTACTCGTCCGGCACCAGGCACGGCACCAGGCTTATCGCGGCTACGCTTTGCGCGCCGGTGGGCAGAAGTGACGAAATGGCACCCCCTTCATGTAAATGACGCCATGCGACAGGTCCGCCAGCCGCAGGAGATACGGTGCCATGCGCATAGCGTCAAGGAATGAGAAGTTTATCTCGCAAGAATGGGTCAGGTAGACATGCATAGATACCCGGTCTATCCATCTAGGGCTCATTCCTGACTCCTCATCTGCACGGTTGCTCGGATACCAGATGTCATCGCGAGGCTCGCAAGTTGGAGTGTTACGGCAGATGCTGTGCTCGCTGTCGATGAAGTGAGAGATTAATGATGCCTAAAGTGAAACGAAATAGGGCAAGCAGACATGCGAAGCCAGGGATTGCTGGTTGTCGACTCTTCAACGTAGTAAGAGGACATACCGTACAGCTACCAGTACGAGTACGAGTAGTAATCCGATCCCTTCGCAAGGAATCACTCAGGGCCTCGTCTCAAGCTATTCACGGCATCACGAAAGTCTCGCGCTTGGTGTTGACAATTCAGCCCCTGACCTCCGTGGTCGCATGGACTCCAAACGACGGCGTAGACGACCCAGCCTTACATGCCTATACCACCTGTGCGTATGTATAAGATACCAGGTTCACCACGCGAGCTCATCTTACTCTGCCGGCGCTGTTACCGGATCTGGGGCAGTCGACAGGGAACTTGCGAGGCGAAGGATGCAAACAGAAGGACGTGTTGCTAAAGATAGCGTTTCGAATACACGCGCTAGAAGCAAGGGGTGCTGTTTGCTTATTCGATATGTAGGCTCTTTAACCTGAAGATTGACTGGTGTTATCGACAGAGACGTGACTGACGAAGGCGATTCGATGTCGATGACTCCACCGGTTGTCTCAGACAGTCCCAAGACCTCGGGACGCTTCGTGAATCTGAGACAGAGTCGCGCCTATGGAGTCTTTAGATAGAACGACACGTCTTCGTACTTATGCGAGTATCAGACCAGAAAATGCTCAAATCGGATCATAGAACAAATCAAGTCAATATCAATATCACAAGAGTAATAAGTCGCAATGTGTTGGAGAATCTCCGTGTGCTTGTCCGTAGACGAACAAGAATAGCAAGTGACGATGGTTGCTAGGCATTCCGCATGAATTCCAGTTCGGTACGGAATGCACCCGAATCCAAGGAGTCGTCCCGAGACACCGGAACCCTGCGATCGCATGAATCCCCCGAACCGAACCAGAACCAGAAAATGCAAAAGGCTGGTCGTGGTCGGTTTAAGCACGCATCGCATCTGCGCTGACTGTTCCGAGAAAAGATTCCGTGGGAACGAAGCCAAGCGAGGAGTCGGAACAGCCATTCCGTGGTTTCCAGGGTATGCAGATATCGGGTCATAACGTTGAAATATCCTAGTATTGTGGCTAATGTAAATATCAAGATCTATGCAACTGTCAGTGATAGCTGTGAGACTTCACCATCTGTGAAACCTTCGACTGTTCGTTCAATCCAACATCATGCGCCTATCACAATGCCGTCTCTTTTGATTCTCGAAATAAGTCAGGATTCGCTGCACGGATTATACGGTGATTCATTCGTCGATTGAGGATGTTGTATCCGGAGATGTTGTCGGTTTCGAAAGCATGAGGATTCCGTTCCCATCCTGAGATCATCCCCCGCCCGTTCTTCACGTCTCTTTTCCATGACATGCATCTCTTCGTCTCATTCCCATAGTTTCGCCCATCATCGTATCATCGGTGCCTAGGTAGTAGGAACACCATGCCTTCATTAAGCCCACGATAGTATGCTTCAAAAAAGACCCATCTCGGAGCATTTTCTGTTCATTCGAACGTCGCGTGTCAGATAAACCCATGCGCAATCCTTCCGGCGCACTCTCACGGAGCCTCTGCTCCTACTAGCCAAGATGTTTCACGGCCACATTCGTACAAGATCAGCAGCCATGAGCTGTTGTTTCAATAGTCTTCTCTGTGTCGTTTTACTACACAGACCGTAACTTGACACACCGAGGGCGCCGAAGTCATCGGAGGGCCGTCGATGATGGCAGACAGGAGGATTCTGTCTGCCATTAAAAGGAGCAGGCGGGCGTGTTGAAGAGACAGACTGATCGGTAGCAATCCAACTGTTCAAGTCCTCCTCTTCATCCATCTCTTGCTCCTCCTCTTCCTTCTGGCAACATCATCATCTCTTGGAAATAACATCCATATCATCACCATGGTTGGCATATCCTCTCTCGTCCTCAGTCTCGGACTCGGCATCGGTCTCGCCCGGGCCTCCCCCTCCAGCAAATCCAGCCTGCTCCAGCTCTCAGTCGGCACAACATGGGACTACCCCCTCGGCTACTCCCTAACGCCCTCCAACGCCAACAAGAACACCAAGTTCTACCCCGTGGACCTCGAGAACACATCAGCCGCCACCATCGCCTCGCTCAAGAGCGCAGGCCACACCATCGTGTGCTACTTCAGCGCCGGCAGCGTAGAGAACTACCGCGCCGACGCCAACCAGTTCCCGGCATCCGCTATCGGTAACACGTTAGAGGGCTGGCCAGACGAGAAATGGGTGGACCACCGCAACGCCAAGGTCCGGTCCATCATGTCAACTCGTATCAGTACGGCCGCTAGTAAAGGGTGCGAGGGCATCGACGCGGACAATATCGACGGGTACGAGAACAACTCGGGCTTCGATCTCACAGAGGACGACACGGTCGACTACGTGCAGTTCCTCTCCGACACAGCGCACGCTTCCGGTCTGGCCTACGGTCTGAAGAATACCGGCGACATCGTGAAGCGCGTGGTCGATCTCGCCGAGTGGGCGATCAACGAGGAGTGTGCCGAGTACGACGAGTGCGCGGACTGGGCCCCCTTTATCGACGCCGGCAAGCCGGTCTTCCACGTGGAGTACGTCGACGACGACGACGCGACGACGGTGAGTTCGGCCAAGCTCGCCAAGGCGTGCGCGGCGTCTGGTCAGACGGGGTTCTCGAGCATCATCAAGCACTACACGCTCGACGACTGGGTAGTCTCCTGTTAAGTGTTCTCGGTGTACGGTGATACCAGATATCGGAAATAAAGTACTTCAGCATTCAGCTATCTGTAAAATACATGTATATATTCTCTCTTGGAAGTTCAGGAAAGGATCGCGCGTATATATGCACCGTCTGTCGCCAGCAAGGTTCTCGTTCCAAAGAGGTTCTCACACTTTCCGTGCAATCATCGTCGGCGAGAGGTCTCACCCTCTCCCGTCCCTCTACCGGCACGATCTCTGCCAATCACGGCTTCCAGTCTTTTCAGCCGGTACCTATGTATCCTTAATGCATCGTAGACTACATTACCATGGCGGAGAGAAGAGTCACGATAGTTTCAATCTGACTTCAACGCAAACGTGAAGAGAAACACAGCTCACAGCAAGCGCCCTACTCTCCATCCGGCGCCCTCCGTCTCTCCCAAAGCCAAGAGAAGGGCTACTGACTGATAGGTACGTATCTCCCCTCTCAAGTATCTCGTCCACCCACCAGTACATCCCCTCCCCGCAAAGAAGCAGATGACCGCCCTACTGTCCAGACAGCCTACCTCCTGTAGGTCTCATGTACGCAGACGGAAAGGGAATTCCCGTACGACGCCGAGGGGTGGCATTGATGTGTTACATTTCCTCACTCACTCCTACATAAGGGGGCGGCCGAGGCTCTCACATACATACATATGGAAACCCTTGTGTGATGATGAACGCCTGTTCGCAGTTGTTGTTTTGTATAATTGCTTTTTCTTCAACCGAGGGGTTAGGGGGCCTCGGTTCTATGTACTCGTTTTCTCAGCACGTCTACAGTAGTGGAAGACGTAGGTCAGAATCACAAGTCCAAGGCTTGGCGAATCAAAGCTATTTGCGAAAGTGGTAAAAACAAGTCAACACCCGCATCTTTCGATAAATAATCAAAAAATATCATCATCATTAACTTATACGAGCCCGTCGTCAGCGTGTCAACAAACAAAACAAATCTGACCTCGCTCACTCCAACAGTTCGCCGTCATCCTGGCTCCAATCTAACCGACACCTACTTCACTTCCCTGGACATCGGCAGTTCTCAACCACGAGGAACATCTATACTCCTGACTCTTTGTAATCTATTCAGTTGGTAGAGATGAAGCAACACTCGTCGCAACGTCGGCCCGATAGCGAGGGCAGTAATCCCGTTGGCTCCTTGATTGCGGAACGTAACTCTTGTTGTGTAGTTGTACGCTTGCCTGCTGTCGCACTCATGGTCATGTCGTGGATATCCAGAGTATGTGTGTGTGTGTGTGTGCAACCCATGCCGTGAAACCGGCTCGAGTCCTGTCTGTCTCTTCACCTGTCTATTCAAGTCGAATTAATCACTCGATTATACCACTCAGTCTTGATATTTCACTATCTGTAAAGAGACCCGTGAAGATTCCACTTCGATAGTCCGAAAAAGAATACTATTAGGCATAAACAAGATCGTCGATGATGTTATCCATCATGATCAGGCTACACCGGTCGTCGCGCAATCATGATCGATTCACGGCTACCTGCGCACCTTTCATGCGTGCGCGCCCCGTACTTCCTGACACGTAAAGTATACACAAAGTATTCCGTAGACAGTCATTCGCTCCGCTTCGATTCGTAGACCCATCTCCGCCTCATCCCTTCTAGAAGACCATGGGTATCCATCTCTGTATCACAGTCTTCCACCGACATGATGCCTGCCAGCCTGCCGTCATCTGAGGCATAAACAATCCCCTCTCACACGTATCAGCCACGAGACACCATCAACCTTTCACAAAATCGTAAGTCCAGAAATCCCCCAATTCCGACTTCAGTCCAATAATAATAGCGAGCTCCATTGTTGTGCGTATCATCTCGATTCGAAGCCAGGGATATCCGATTCTCCAAGGGGGTGACGTTTGCTGACCACGACGAGGGAGAAGGAGAAATCCAACACCGGGATAAGGACCACACCCAGTCAGCGAGGACCTCGAACCTGTAATCATCTGCTCCTTCCAGCCTTCCGTGAGAAACCAGCTTGTAGCTCTGAGTCCTAAGGAGACATCACGCAGGCAGCAGACATCCTTGACGTACATCGAACGCCACAACTAGATCAGGCTGTCTTGAACAACATATTGTCTACTTGCTAGAATTCGAGGTATCCCTTTTGCCGCTCTACCCGTCTCCCTCCGTGATACCTTAAGGGGATGTCTGCATGCATGCATGATCCTGCGCGTCATACGCTATCCAATCCATACCTTCATCGTCGTCCGGTCTAATCACGGCCTCGAAGCGAAACAGAGAATCTCCTCCGTAACAGCAGGGCTACTGGCGAGCTGTCATGTAACCCAGCGCTGAATGGATGCGTGGCATTTGGAGAAAACTCAACGACAGATCAGCGTCGACTTGTGATCCCCAGACGAGGCTCGGCGCTGACGGTCCTATTGGCGTTCCCTTGTCGGGAGCACTGTTCAGTCGGCATCGACTCTTCCTCTTCCTAGCAGCGGGGTTCAATCCTCACCAAAAGTCCAGATGAAAAAGAAAAAACAGGTGACTCACACACACCTCAGGACATATTGCCAACCGCACATCTACACGTCGAATGCGCGAGGCAGCTTGGCGTGCTACACCACCCAAATCCCAAACAAGCCGCTCGCCATCTGACCGGCCAGGCGCACGCCATGCGAGATGGATGCATGGATGGCACGAGGACCAATGTGCTTTTCTCAGCTGTGCGCAACGCCACCATCACATGCGCATGAAGCGCGGGGGAGGAATACCAACAATCAGATGCTCAACCGAGTCGTCCTAGCTCGGCCTCAAACCAACGTCCGTTGTCGAAAACGTGTATAAATAGGGGTCTCCCCTCCCCTAATCACTTCTCTCTTCCTTCCTCACGGCAACCACAAAGTCCAGTCCAGCTACATCTCCAAACATCAAAGCGCTTCAGCAAATCAAATTTTATCAAAACTTCAAAACAAACCAACCAACCATCAACATGGGTTCTTGCGATTGCTCTACCTGCAGCTGCGGCAACTCCTGGTAAGTTCGCGCTCAAAGCGATCATGCTGAAGATGTGATGCTAATATTTCTGGTGAACAGCTCCGGATGCTCCTGCTGCGTAAGTCGCCTATCCGATATGAAGCTCCTGCCAGGCGCATACATACTCACACATTCTCGCAGAGCCACTAAGCGGCATGTCTCGAAATGGTAACCCTCGGTGGATGAGATGCAGTCGAAGGCAAGGGGGGATGGATGTTTTCTAGTGCTTCGATGCAGTAAGGGTAGGGTTACATTGCAGGATGCTTGATATTTAGCTAGGAAGGAAGTGAACACGAATATATGACGTTGCAGAAAAAAAACGAGGCGCGTGAACAATGTTCTATGCGATTGTGAATGCCATTTCCATTATCCTTCCTTCCACTTTAGTTATGTAGTATGCCGCCTGGGGTATCAAAGAGATATGTTCAGTCAACGCTCTCTATATATGCAAAGCGAAAATTACGTCGTTGATTTCTTCTATTCTTTCATCGGTGCCCAATTCATCAGCCACTCGCGTGCTTTGTCGGGGTGAGGGCCCTCCGCTTCGCACGCTGCTACACACCACTCTAGATCCCACACGTTGTCGCTCGCTAGGGACTCAGCAAGTCCCCGTCTATGTTGGTTGTTCTCGTCGACGCAAAAGTGCATCGGTGTCTGCGTATCTCGGAACGCGTCCATCAGCGGCTTGATCAGGGGGAGAATACCTCCCGTCGATGTTGCTCTCGCCTCGAGATGTGTGTTTTGCCGTCCCGTTCTGCACCATTCGTTCCGGCACCAAGTCTTCTTACAGCCCGTCATCAACTGTGAGAGATATTTGCGCTCAATGCGCCGTTTCAGAGCCTTGCCCTCTGGGTCATGGAGACTGACGTAGAGAGGGGAAAAGCACAGGGGGCAAAGGCCAATATCGTTCCCAGAACCCTGGCCATTGCTAAATACGGTTCCAACAGTCCCATTTCTGCCCACGCCATATAATGTGCGCCCGCAATTCACGTTGCGACAGATCTCAGGTTTGGGTCTGTGCGCCTTTTCCAGTTCGTGATGCTTGAGATGTGTCGCCATGTCGCGGAGACGAATGATTTTGGAGCAGAGATGGCAGTCGGTAGTGCGAGCTCCATCCGCAAGTTCATGTTCCGACAGACCAGACACTAGACTCTCCGGCGAGGGGTTGAACGGGTCGCCTTCTTGGGGCACTTCCAAATGGCAGAATCGACACAAAATGATCTTCTCTGGACAAAGAGTCGTTCGATGCCTTGCTAAGTCTGGTAGCGAGTTGGTCGAAAAGGAACAGCCTGGACATACATGTTCGCTGTGACACATGTAGTCGTGTTTCGACCTGCTTATCGTCGAAGAGCCCTTGGCGTCGTCATGAGGGCAATGCCAATGTTGTTCCCATTCAACAGACGATTTCTGGAAAACCTGGTGACATTCGGGACATGTAACATTGTTACGGCGACAGAAGTTTTCGTGAAGAACCATAGTTCTCTTGGGAATCCACTGTTGACAATTCTGACACTGTTCCTCATCCGACCCATGTTCGGCGGTGCCTTGAGTCGTAGTATGAGCCACCTCATCGTGACTCGCCGTGATATTCCTTGCACGGACCCGGAAGGGACGGGGCAAGTTATTGAAATCTTCAGTTATTGAGTGAGGCTTGTAGCCATGCACGGAGATGAGTATGGCTTCGGCATCGTCGAGGTCCGCATTTGTCGGCGCGATCGTGATACGTTTGACGCCCCTTTCACCCTCAGAAAACGCGAATGCACCAAACACGTACTCGGATTCCCGTGGTGGCACTCTCTGGCGTGTAGACTTGGGACTGACGTACAGATCCACATCAAGCTCGTCGTCCAGTTGACTGATCTCGATTTCGAGAGGACGCGACCGCGCCCATGAAGGTAACTCGTAGTCGACGTAATCTCCCGGAAGAACCTGGCCGTCAACCGCTTTCCAGATATTAAGCTCCTGCCCTACTGAGCTGCCCTCTGCGCCCGACGCGGGTCGTGATTTCGCCATAAGTTGCCTCATAGTTTCTCGCGCCTGCTCCTCGTTAAGAGCCTCGATATCGACTTCCAAATCAGTATCCACAACACAGATACCATCTCCTTCTGGGCGGAACTGATCAATAAGGAAACGGAAGATTTCGCCTTTTACACCACGGACGGGCAAGAATGCACCAGTGGTGAGGGTCGTAAAACTCTCGCGCAATTGTCGTTCCAGAAGAGCTTTCCAATCGTCGGGGTTGTATCCCGCCTCGAGAGGTCGCAGTCTCACATAAGTGCCTTTTGGTAGCTGTTTCGCGTGCACTGTGATCTGGGGAGCGGCAACAAGCGAGTCGCTATTATCATCGGTCTCCGTGGGAGATTGGCTAGCATGCCGAGACGCAAGCTGGTCAGGAGTGACGCCGAGAGCCTCCATCAGGTACGGACTGAGCATGACCTCGCTCTCCTGGGCAGAGAACTCGCGGATACCAGCGTGAACAGTGTTGCCGTTGGCCTGATTTACTAGACGGAACATGAGAGGGTTTGGCAGTTGTTGCGTCTGAGACCCTCCATAAGGAGAGTAGAAACTCTCATGCGAGTATGCGCGTGCGTTTTCTCGGTCGAAAGCGGCAGACGACGAGTTCAGATTCGAGGATCCATTTGTGAGGCTGGCAGAGGCGGCGAGGAGCTGTTCCAGCGCAGACTGGGGGAGTATGATCTTGTCGCCTTTCAGCCCTACCGGCGGTAAGACAGCTGTGAAGGTAGCTGACCACCTCAGGTCCGGCTGTTCACTCATGGTCGAAAGGCGCGTCTCGAACGACAACGATCGCGATGAGACCAGATGTCAGCTAAGTAAGAGGGTGAACTGGGCGCGAAACGAGAGAAAAGAGACGGAAAGCAAGGGAATTAAGAGTTAAGCTGTTGTGCGTATCACATTTGTAGGAATGGCTGAAATATTGAAAATATGAGAGAACACTGATCGTAACGAGAGATCCGAAGGCCAGAAAATAATCTCATCAGTCATCGCGTTCTTCGAGGTTCCATGACGCAGTGCTGGTCGAGGCGAGGAATTCCGTAATTATTGGATTGGCGGCGATTACATACGCCGCTAGTGTTTCGGACGAGGGCACAGTGTGTTGAGTGCGTATACCTGATACCCTACTGTACCCGGCGATCTGGGGATTCCCCAACCGGGCGATCTACGGGATTACATCAGTGACCCCAACCTGTGAAGGCGAGGGGCAGTCAGTGAAGGCACAGTCTTTTAATATCTCTCCGAACGGTGCACATGTATGCATCTTAGTATGCTTTTTACTGTGCAACTTTATTTAATCCTGCAGTTCTGTACTGTAACGATACGCATCATCCCAACCTACAGTGGCGTGAAAAAAGTGTGGAAGTGCATTTCTGTTCCCCCTTATGTTTTGCCCTCGAACAAGAACCGCGACGTATTTTCATACAACAAAAACAAAATACAGTAAGGAATGCATCAATCATAAGGTTCAATTAAACTTTTCCTCAACTAAATTTTAAGTCGTTGACCTCGCCAATACGTTCAACGTTGACGTTATGTACTTTGGTGTAGGTATAAAAAGTGCACTTCACTTGAAAGAAGTGACTGTAAGGCGACATCTTTCTCACTGCCGGCTTTCCTTTCTCAACTTCAACTCACATGCCCACTCCTATCCACCGTCAAGTGGTTGTTCCTTCATACGTGTACGATCCTTATAGGCCTGACGAACCAAGTTCTTATAGTCTATTGAATCAATGTGACGGAAAAGGGCAGTTGACAATAATGAGAATGTGAGCTTGACATCAGGGACAGATTCTGCAGATCCAAAGATGTAAGTCAGATGCCCAATGCCGCGAGCCCGTCGTCTTGGCCTGAATTAATACTCCCGTCCGTGAACCTGTAATAATCCATCGTCTCCTCATTCCATTATGTTATCACATATTAACAGACCAATCTACTCAGCTGTCGACATCAACATCTCTCTATACAAACTGCAGTCTCCCGCGGCAGCAGGGATTCCCAGATCCTCACTGCATGGTCCTACAGGGTTGGCACTCCCGCCATATCCTTGGTGTTCTGACCCCTCTCCTCCTGTCTCGTCTCTATATAAGCCAGCCTTGGCACTCCTCGCCTATCCTCTTTGCGCTTATCGTATAAAGTGAGGACATGGTGGTGCCAGTCTCGTCTCCTGTCGTACGTCGTAACTCCAAAATCGTGGAGTCAGTCCGACACGATAAAAGCGTCGACCATTACCGTTGATGTGTCTCTGGACTTCAGTCCTCATTGTCTCACTTCTGGCCACTGTCATCATCGACGGTATAAACTAAACGTTCCCATATATCCATCTATTTTTGGACCAACTTGACAGCTGGGCTCGCTTCTGCATGCAATGGCCTCCGCAGATCTCCAGCAGCATCATCATCATCAGCACGCGCGCGACCAATCTGGACCGTCCGATGTCGCTCCCGGTCTTCTTGGCCTGCTGTCCAACACTCTCGTTCTCTACCAAGTCGTGCCCTACCTCCCGTTCCAGTCTATCGTGAATCTCGCCGCCACATCGCGCGCGTTCTCTTCTCTGCTGCACAACACCCCTGGTGTATTCCGCCATCTGGACTTAACGAAGACGGAATTTAAAACCTGCAGCGCAAACGTCGCGCGCCTTGCGCAGGATGATGATTCTCTCATATATCTCACTGAGGACGAGGTCTATTCGCGGCCCCTGAGACACGTCTTCTCCAGTCTGTCCCGACATAACATACTGCAAGATGTCAACACCCTCGTGCTGGACGGACTCTCCGTGACCTTTGAACTCATCAACGATATCCTCATTGATCCCTCGCTGCACATCCGCATTCTCTCCATCCGAGACGTCAAGAATCTCAATGAGCGCAGACTCCAACAGGCGCTTCGTTACGCTTGTCGACCAACACGGCCAGAGAATACTCCCCGCTTGAAAGCATTGTATTACTTTGGAAACAAGCACAATGTGCCCCATGTTACTGCATGGAGATCCAGTCGCGCAAGAAGCCAGATTCAGGACTCCCAGTATGTTGAAGACTGGTACAGCCAGAAAGGCCGAGTAATCAACAGCCACATCGGCATGAACTGGGCCGAGACAATCCTCGACTGCCGCGACATCCTCCACTTCGACGCCGTCCTCTGCACCAGTCCACACCACCGGAACTCCTCCGCCTTCGGCACAATACCCAGCACGCTAAACTTCCATCCCTGGGCCGTCGCAACCTACGGCGTAGGCGGCTGCGCATCCTGCGGTTCCGCCCCTGAAGGGTTCACCGTATACGGGGACTCCCCACGATCCGAAATACCACTACTAACGCCGATCCCACTGCACTCGTCCACCGTCAAATCCGCAACCTGTCCGTCCCCAAATAAAACCGGTATAGACAAAGCGAAATTCATCCCGCGCTGCACGGACTGCATCCTTGAACGCTACTGCCACAGCTGCAACCAATGGTGGTGCGAGACGTGCTACGAGCTCCCTAGTCGCGAGGAAGTCATAAAACACAACGTGCAAGTCGACAACGAACACGGCCACACGACGATCGAATTGTCTGTCATCGTGCAGCCTTATGTCAAGGTACGGGATGAATGTTGTTATGAGTGCTTTCGGCGTGCGGGATGAAGTGTACTCGAAGTCCCGTCGACAGGTAAATTACCATGGGTCATGTAAGATGAGAAAGGCAGTACTTGTACGCGGAGAAGAATCCCGTTATTCGTACCCGGGAGTAAGTCGTATGCGTCGCTGACGGTGACAGATGCCCAAGATCACGCGGAGTTGTTGGGAGTGCGAACATAACGTACGTTTTTTTTCCCCGAGTCCTCATAATATCCCTTATTCCTCAAAAATCCCGAGTCCTCAAAAATCCCCGAAATCCCAGAGAACTGATATGACAGATAAATGACCATTGGCTTGAATGCTAGTGTCTCGACTGTATCGCCGAAACCCAGAAACGCTGCCGAGCCTGCGGGGGCGGGTACTGCATCATCCACTACGAGGGCTCTACACTGACGATGGTATGTTTTTCATCTCACTTTACCCTCATTTCTCCCACCTCTATCACAACTTCTAACAACCGCGTACTAGTGCGACTGTATGGCCGACTTCTAACCCCTTCCCCGCGCGTTCTCGGGACAACGTACTAACTGAACCCCCTTGCCGTCGCAGGGTGTTCGCGGCGTCCTATTCGGCGATGTCGAGAGTTGTATTAAGTCCTGGTCTTGGAACGTGTACTTTTAGGAATGGATATGGGAATAGGTAGGGGAGACTGTTGTTTGCTTGTTTCTTTTTTTGAGAGAGGGAGAGAATCTCGACTCAATTCGTGTTGACGGGAAGTTATTAAGAGAATGGTGCATTTGGTATGGCGGGGCTTCTGGGATATGGATGATGATGTAGGTACGAAGCAAGTGAAATGGCAGCCCATTTGATGATGAGATCGGAACGTATGTGTTTAGGATACCAATTTTTCAAATTGCACAAGATCTGAGTGTTGCCTTGGAATATATGATATATTTTGGATAGGAATAGCTATGTTCAGTCGTATCGCAGCAGACATAACCCTCTCGCCATAATATGCCATGGTCTCCTATTATCCCACGGGCACGAGTTCATGCTATATCTGCGCTCCCATCCACAAGTCTCCTCTTTCCCTGCATCATCAAGCAGGGTATCCAGCCTACCAAGGATTCATCCAGTATCCTCGTGCCCAGTATGAATAACTCGGAGGAAAATGAAGCTCTCTGAGCGGACACTAAGTGTAAAACAGGTACTGTACCTGTGGTAACTCACCGACCAACTCATGTTGTGTGATGAGGGTACTAGTATTGATCTGCCTCCAATATATACTGAAGTGAATCGATGCCCTACGTCGAGCACAGAGTCCCATAGACACAAGGTGCCATCAAGTTGTCTAGGGTTTCCCTGAATAGAGGACCTCAAACGAGATATGTCAGATTAGGACTGACGAATGTCACCCCCGAGTCGGCAGCAGGACGCTGAACGCTCGGTCCATTTCTCGTCAGAGGACGGTAAGACTTGTGAATTCATGCTCCGACAACGAGTCGAACTGTTTCCTTACACCCTCGAGCTTGTTTCCAGATTGAGCAGATTGAGACTGACCTTCCCGGGTAGGAAAGTCTCAGATGAAACGGGCCTTTCTCAATTTGTGTCATCGGAGACACAACGCAATAGTAAGTCAAGAGATCCAAGCACTCGGCAGACTCACCTCGGAGTCCATATCCTCAACTTAAAATAAGGGATAAAATCCTCCCAGTTCAGACCTCACGGACCAATACCCGCAGCAAACCTGCGCGCCAACCAAGCACTTCCATGCTCCTCATACTCAAGCTTAGTCACAGCAAGTGATTGTATATGCTCATGTCTAGCCAAGTTCGCGCCACCTAACCACGTATTGGTAATAGGGTTAGCAGGTCGCGCCACGCGAACAACACACTCAGTAGGCACGATCTTCCTAATCTCCTCTTGCAATCTCTCAATGAAGCCGTCGAAAAGCGTATTGCCGCCCACGACGACGATATTGGCGAGGAGGCCGGGCCACAAGCCAATCGGTAGAGATTGCAAGGACTGTAGAACTAGATCGGGAATGCCGGGTTGGTTCATCCCGATATCAGATGGACTGAACAGCAGTTCGGGGATAGTGAACCGCTCGTTCCGGAGCGTCAAAACATCCTCACTACTCTCGCCCACAGCCAGCCTCGTCGCGCGTTTCGCCTGCGCCGGATCATAATCACGCACCAAACCCGTCGTCCTCGTATGGAAATCAGGGAGGACGTAATCCTTCGCAATACCGCCACCATTGAGGAATTGTTCGCGCCGTTCTCCGCGCGTCCCTTTCCAAGTCCGCTCCAGGTCTCCCTTGAAATCGAGAGAAACATAGCAGGCGGCCTCTTTCATCTCGTTGACGATGTAGGACTCGTTGCGCATGTCGTAGTGCCGGAGAGAGAGGATGCGCGTCAGACTGTTTGTGAGGAATTTTCCGCCTATGTCGAGTCGGCGGATGGCTGAGTGCAAGGGTTTGCCCTGGAATAGCGGAGTGACGGTCGTATGGGAGTATCCGGTATCAATGAGCAATACCAGCTCGGCGGGGAGAGACGCGGTTGAGCTGCTAGGAGCTGTCGCTGGATCTGCTGTCGGACTAAACATGGCTTGAACATCATGATAGGCATTGAAAGTTGACCCAAGACCACGGTAATAGCTGAGAAAACCAAACTCCTCAAAGACAACTTGATCGCAGTTGGTTTGCAGTATGGGCAGCGAATTAGACGCCTCGGATAGCAGCAGACGGGTTTCGGAGGGATCGCATCGCTGCGGCGCCTTATCGTCGAAGAACTCGCGCTCCCAGATCTCCTTCTGCGCCTCCCAGTTGACTATGTATCCCTTCTCGACGGGCCGGCGAAACGCGATCTCGCTGAAGTCGGTGCATTGCGATAGCTCCGAGGCGATGTAGGTCTTGCTGCGATCGCGGGCAATGCAGTTCGGGATGAGGCGCGGTTCGTCGACGAGGTCGCCTGTAACATAGCCTGCTTTAATCGTATAGGCGCCGTTATCCAGGACTAGGGTTCTGGATGCCGCCGCAGGCTTGTTGGCCTTGGACTTTCGTGAAGGTGCCATGGCGAATTGTGCGTTTGTGACTTGTGAGAGTTGATTTTGAAGAAGGGCAAGATTGTTCGAGAATCAACCGTCGCGACTGCATGATAGTCAAAGATGCACATAAACGTTTTATTTTAGTTACGGGTATTAAAATACTATGCATGTAAGCAGTTTTATTTCGAGTTCAAACACCCCGATATAAACATAGCACATTCGGGCGATTTCATGGCGGATGAAGCATTTCTGATTATTGATCTTCCTGATTATTGATCTTAACGTCTTCAAAACGTGTCATTTGCACCGACTAGGTATTACTATTAAAATGTGAAATTCACCTTAGTGGGTGCATACTTGAAGATAGCCCTGAGAAGTTACGACATTCCCAGACAATGTTGACGACTCACCGGATTGCTCCGCATTCTCAAGACGCCGCGCTTACCCTTGCCCATTACAACTCATATGACGGCCGATATAACAGCGCTGTATGAGTCCCTCGTGCTTGGGAGACACGGTCTCTGCAGTTCGGTCTGGTTGAGAGCTTGGGTCGAATCTTCCTGCTAAACCTGTGGTTTACGCAGATCCGTCCCGATACTCAGACGACTCACCGAGCCGCAGTCGACCATCTAACGAGCTCAAGTCGGATCAGAGAAGATACGCAAAGAAAACGCCAATTGTCACAGTGGCCTATTTCGCGGCTGCGTATTTCTTCATGACTTCGTCCGTACTGGCCGGCATCTTTGCACCAGGAGGCGGCGGATTCTTGCTCTTGAACCAGTCGGCAATCTAGGCACATTAGCGAGGATGCTTTCGAGACTCGACCGGAGTGTTATGCTCACCTCCCCCATCGTTACCCACTCAACACCCTCATGCTTGTTGATATGCTCGATGATACGTTCATGCATCAGGACCACGTGAGGTCGTCCGGAGACATCCGGGTGGATCGTCATGGGGAAGATGAATTCGTCTTGGACGGTTAATCGAGGTAACTATTACAGGAATCTGAACGCAGATATGCTCACCATATTCTCGGTAGAAGTAGTCGAAATGGTCCTTCCATATGTCTTCGACGTCACTGTCACGGTATCAGTCGTTCTGAGTCTGATGAAAGTCGTTGACATATCTCAGGCCTTCATCATACGTACCGTGGGTTGACCCAGCCGTGGGAGTTTGCTGAGTTCTTTACAAACATCATTGGGGGCAGGTCATCGATATACCAAGATCCGGGGATCTCAACTAAGCCGGTCTCCTCCCCTTTTACCAGGGGCTTCATCCACGTCTCTGCTTTCTGAGAGTAATCGATCTTGGTCCACGAATCACCTGCTCTGAGCCAATACGCTTGGCAGTCATGATGGGCCATGGAATGGTCATACTCAATACCATAGCTCATGAGCATCTCGAGGCCCTCCTTGCTCGTTTCCCACCATGGCGCGACACTGCCACGCGGCGGCTTACCGCAGAAGTCGGTCAACAACTTCCAGGTCTTGTGAAGGACATCCTTCTGCTGTTCAAGCGTCATGTCCGCCGGGTTTTCATGACTATATCCGTGGAGACCGATCTCATGGCCTGCATCACGCACCATTGCGCACTCTTCGGGGAATGTTTCTAGTGTGTGTCCTGGGATGAACCAGGATGCTTTGATGTTGTATTTCTCGAAGAGCTTCAACACACGACGTGTGCCAATGGTACCAGCCCAGATACCTACAGAACGGCACGAGACTTTAGTCTTTGGAATCTTGAAACTCCCGATATGTTACGGGCTCACCTCGACTGATGTCGTTGACGCTGTCTTCGCCGCCGTATGAGCCAAGCCAGCCGGCGACGGCATCGATATCAACGCCATAACTAATCCATCGGATCCCATTCTTAGCAAATCTGGAATATTCTCATATGCCGGCATCCAACAAGTTCACTTACGCCACAAGAACCTTTTTCTTTCCCATATTGCGTCGTATCTCCAACTCGCTGTTTACTGATTCGCTTGGTCCAGGTTGGAGTTGTTTGATGACAACTGTTCACATCTACGAAGTAATACCTAGTTCTTCGCCACCCGATTGTGGGTTACTTAAATGCTGTCGTTGCAGCCCTCAGCTCGGAATATCTTCTCACCCCGCAGCAAAACATCAGCTCACTCTGTTGGCTAGTCTTCGCAATATGCATATACTACACCGAACTCGGGTACGACGCGATAGGAACCTCGACAACTTGGATGCTTCATCGATAACCATGCCAACAGGCTAAATGCATTCTCAACTGCCAAGTTCAGCGATTTCTCCCTCGACCAAGATCCTCGGGTTCGCTACCAGATGTTCCCTTGCATCTGTAACCCCGTACCTGAGATGTGACCCACACCCGTTGCAGACGGAGTAAGCAGGGGTTCTAGGAATCCTCAGGGCCCAATTCAAAGCCAACACGCGACCAGATCTGTCGTGAGTGATCAGTTTCTCTCGCGAGAGTCTGGTAACAATTTGCATCATAGATCTAGGCCACTGACGTAAACAAACGTGCTTCATCGACGTTGTGTCAACTCTGACGCGCAGAAGACGATGTCACCAGGGTTACCTTTTCAACATACGGATTACTTGTTACTCAAGAGAATAACTTGGCATTAATCCCGATTCGTCTAGAACGCCATTCTGGTACGAGTATCATTGGGGTCTACAATGGCATCGCATGATGTATTCGACCAGCGCAGATGCTACAATGTCACCTACTCACCTCGAAGTCGCCCTCAGAAACTATCGGAGTGCGAATCATACCGAGCATTACTACTACATACTCAATGGCCATAGAGCCGATGGAGTTCACGTAGGAGACGTCCAAGCATACTCTTCTATCGGCTGTTGATTATCCGACATGTTGCAATACAAGTCTCTCCGGTCACCGAGGCTCCCCTGACCATTTCCATCTCCCCGTCATTTGGTGGCAACGTGAATATATTGACCTGAAATGCTGTGTCATCGTTCGCGAATTACAGCATGAGCTACTCCTAGTCTTCGGTACAACCTGCGGATCCGGGGTCCTCCAGCGTCATCGTGAACCTCGACGCCTACGTACGAAGACCCCTTGCCGACGAATGTCGCGGTCGTTTTCTAGTCCGTGTCTCACCATGCACAAGTCACTGCGACCGGCGCATTTCCCATATACCTCGTCGAGGATATTCCGAAGTATACTCAGGTACATGTGTCACACGATCCGGGAAGAAAGAGTCCGCGGGACTGGTTCGTATACGATAGTGGAAACATGTCTTGTGCTCCTCAGCCTTGAGGTAAGGGGAACATTGAATCTCTCCGAGCCGCATCTTGTGGCGCTCCACGTGAACACGGGTTACCAACTCTTCCATCGGCACTGCATGTCTCAGTAAGTGAGGCTGGAGGTGTTCTCCCTTGCGACGGTCTATTCGAGTTTCACTTCAGATCTGATAAAGCGCCTGGCTGCGAGAATCGTACGTTGACTCTTGTCAGCTGTATCAGTAAGAAAATGAATAGAGCATTGTTGTCTAACTAATAACACAATCAATCAAGAAAGTAATCCCCCAAAACCTATTATCGTGCAATCTGTCGCTCACAACCCGTGAACCCACACTCACAACCTATCCCTTAGCAAGCCTCCTCAAACCCTCCAAATCCCCATTAAACACATCCGCATCCCCCCCAAACGGATACGAATCCCCATACTGCCAAATAGTATAATACAACCAGTCCCCCGGCAACGCACCCGACCCCTCCGCATACCTCGCCAGTACCAAGGGATTCGTCTCCCCAAACCCCTTCGAATCCCCCGTACATTCCCTCCACCAAGCCTTACTCGTATAAAGCAACGGATAAACCCCCGTAACCCCAAAATACGTCTCACTAAACTCCCGAATCCACTCCACCGCCTTGTCCGCAGCCAACACACAGGCCCCCTCCAGATCCAACATCCCCGGCAACGTCATCCCGTCCGGACTCCAGCCCCCGCCGTGCGCGAGGAAGAATTTCGCCTGCGTCGCGCCTGAGCTTGAGCCTAAGTGCGCGAAGTGGTAACCCCCGCGTATCAGGCCTGCGTTTGTTGCGCTCGTGTAGTGCGTGTTGAAGGTTGGGTCGATGTAGGATTTTCCTTCTGTTGCCTTTTTGATGTTAGGATGTATCCCGTTGTTAGGATTTATTTTGCTGTGTTTGGGTGGGAGGGGTAGTACCTTGATCATCACGAAGCGGGCACCGGAGTTATAGGCTGCTTTGAAGTCGACTTTGGGCTGGTAATTGGATACATCGAAGCCGTAGACGGCTGCGAGCGCGCCGTTGAATAGGCTGAGAAGGGGCGCGAGGGAGGGCTTCATTTGTAGGTAGATTCTCAAGCGTGATGTTTTTGTCCGTCAACTTGCATCCCCTCCCACTCGTCCTGAAGGCCAGAATATATACCCCTATCCAGCCAGCCAGCCAGCCAGCCAAGACATCTAGAACGCGGGAGGGAGGGTTACATCATGTTCGAGGAGGATCGAGACTTTTGCCTGCATGCGCCTTACTTTTCCTTTATATATATATTTAGACTTGACCTTTTTACACCTCACAATACTTTCACTCACAGTCACTCACAATCCGTCTACCAGGCAGGTATCAACGCAAGTCAAAAGTCCGCGTCACCCCTAATCACCACATTGGGGGCCTTACTCTCCCTACCTACACCCTATTCTCGCACTGCTTCTCACCAGGGGAATAGGACTTCGCGGGAGCCATCTCGGCAATTCAGATGTCGTTCGATGGCTTGCCAAGGTCATGCTGGCTGCCGCAAGTATGTACGGATTACGGGCGGTGCCGCTGCTTGGCGTCATCTCTCCCTATAAAGGCGTTGCTGTAGGATAGGGGGTTGGATGAAGGCTGAAGGCTTGTAGGACGTGGAAGTGCAGATGGATAGAAGGCAAGACGGATGAAGGAGTTGTGGTGTCAGGACGATGTGGTGGTGAAGATGTCGATGAAGGACGACTTTTCCATTGTCCTGCAACAAGAATCTTCACCATGCGAGAGCAATCGTAATCCGTTGGAATGTGAGGACTCGAGACCTCCACCCACCAGTTACCCAGATTCAATTCCAGACCATAATTCCATACTTACCTGTCACTAACACGTCTCTCACACCTCGTATCCCATCCACGTCCCTGAGACCCTCCCCTCAGATCAAGAGCGAAGTATACCAAGAAGCCAAGACAAAGGCGGCCAATAAACACACCCGTACGGGGCGTACGGCATCATACGGATTGCCAAGTCCCTATTAATACCCAAGCATTACAAGACGTCTTCCAGAATCACAGACATTACGAGAGAAGGTACGGTACCTGCTGCTGTCGCTGATCGACAGTCTTGACGATCGCAACCCCGCCGTTACAACAACGGTGTCACACTGTAACGCGGCATCCATCTCCGTACCCAGGCCGTTATCAGGTCACATTTCAAATCCATCGTAACATATCCGTCCCCCAGACACACACGTAGTAAAGAGTTGTGTATTGCGGTATAAGAGACAACATACATATCATGACGGTACATAATATAGCGTCCAACAACCACCATTATCTCAGGAATAATCCATCATCGTTATAGAGTGAGATCTTTTCTTATCGGGTATCCTGAATTGTTTTTTTCTTTCTTTCTTTCAATTAAATTTCCTAAGACCACATCATCTTCTAAATATCGGCATTTCCTTGGCCGAAAGCAGACATTAATAGTACATGGATATAGATATCGGCTGGAATCACGTTCAGATATACCAAAATCTCAAGAGCATCATTTCATCTTTCTCAGCTGTCTGTCTAATAATTGTATCGGTAGCAAAGAGTGTCGTTTGACAGGGTGTTGATGACCTGCTTAATCGTTACATCAGGTTTTGCACCAGCCATGGTGATGACGGTGTCGAGAGATATCGAGTTGCCGTCCGCGTCCGTGCCGTCGATAGAAGCGTATCGGTTCTTGGTGTCCGCCAACTCCCAGATTCTCCAGGCACGGTCAACAAAGCCGTGGTGGAACCAGAAGAAGGGGTCAGCCGGCGAGGCGTACACATCCGCCATGACACCGCCGACACCATTGTGGCCATATCCGTGAGGACTACATCTTCACAGTCAGCATGTCGATCAATAACTCCGGTAGTTTACAGATATTATGCGGCACAACTCACCCATACTCGAAACACTTCTCGAAGTCCTGGTATCGGTTATACGACATACACGAGTTGACGTAGGAAGCGCTGCACTGAGCAGTATCGGAGGTATCACCACGTCGACTCAGGCAGTGGGGAGTATTCCGGCTGCCGGGTCCGACGTTTACCGTGAGGCTGGCAAACGCGCCGTCCGTAACACAGTAGTTGACGCCGTTGCGCAGCGAGCCGAGGTACTGGTCGCTGAAGAGATCCGACTTCTGGAAAGCGCCCGAATGCTTGGTCTCGTCGAACCAGAATAACGGGCCGGTATACTCGCATTCGTCGCGCAACGCCTGCTCGAACGTCCAGATCAAGTATCGGTGCCACGGCAGGAACATCTGGTTCTGATGCACCTTCGGCGTGTACTGCTGGTGCAAGCTAACGAAATCCTCCCATCTGCTCGTTGACGCTGGGAATTTTCCCGATGGCGGCGCGTCCATCAGACACTTGAAGGCCGTCATGATGGCCTGTCTGTCTGTTGTCTCCAAGTTGTCCCACTCATATCGGATGTTGGGGTTGGCAGCGCACGAGTCCGCCTCGGTTTCCGGAGTGGTCGACTGAGTGCTGAATTGCTTTTCCTGAGGTGACGCTTTATCGCCGTAGGTAGCTGGGTTGGATTTCGCCTTGGGAGCATTCGCGAACTGCTTCTTGGATTCTTCGAAGGACATGAGGCTATGTTCCATTCCCGTGATTTCCATTAGAGGGGCCAATTCTTGCATCACCTCCCCGAGCCCGTTCGAGGCGTTTCCCTTGTCGAGGCTAGGGAGACCGGCCACGAGCGTGGCGCTGCAGAGGGCCTGTATCCGTGAGAACTTCATGATGGACCTGTGCCTATGTGAACTCGATACTCGTTATGTTGGTGTCCAAAGGGTTAGATTGCTGTAGGTCGAGCTGAGTGTTTATGGTCACGATATATAAGATTCATGAATCAACATATGGGGAGAGCACAGGTTGCAATGGCGAAGGCATGACGGGTGTATTTGTATAGGACGATTAATAGGGGAGCTCGGCACCATGATCCGGCAGGCTCCGGCTGACCCTCGTGTCATAACCAAGATGTTGACGAGGATGGAAAGGACTCGCCCTATTATCGGTAGGGACCTAATATCGTGTGTGGCGGCGCAGAAGTCGTATCGGATGGACCTGGTAGCGTTGCAAGTATGCCGGCATGGCATGGTCGACATATCCAACCATTTCCTATCCTGTGCTAAACGCTCTGGAACAGCCAATAGTCTCACACTGGATGGGCCGTGGCGCTTGCTGGGAAGTACCCAGGTTACTCTGGAACATTGCCGAGTTTGTTATGTTTTGTCTTCTGAACATCCGATTCTCGCGGCATGACCGTCATGGAGATTCGCTGCCCGACTACTACCAGCCGCATCTAGATCGTGGTAATACGAGGCTTCGAGCTCACGGGGCTTCCAACCGGGAGCCCATAACTGACATGGAGAGCTAGTGCAATCAGCCGGCATGCGTATCGTATGTGAAGTGGTCAGCTTACGGGATTGGAGACGCATGGGAGGGATAATTGAAGTACGTCGAAGCCCAGCACTGTTATGAAGCGGGACTGGGTATTTTCTTCTGTCCCCCCAAACTCGAAATGAGGTCGACTTACTAGTGTACCAAATAGGTAGCAGTCACTATTAACGTCTGCCCATTAATTATGTCGCATGTGGCGTCCTCGGAGGCCCTGTCGCAGACACCCTTGCTAGTTATGCCCATCTCAGCTTGGCCCAGCACGGCCCAGCTTGGACGGAGCATATGATTTACATAATCTACGACAGCATCAATACATCCAAGCAGTGGTACTGGACAGGTACAGATTGTAGCACCACATGGAAATATTACCTGTCAGAAAAACATGGGTTTTGTGGTCGAGTACTCGTACCCGTGCCTGGGTATCGCGACTTGGTCGAGACAACGGCCTACGAAAGGTACTTGCGGGCTTGTATCAAGCCGTACACGCCCGGAGATGTGCATAGAGATAGTAACGTGAACGGAGGAACTCGTCCAAGGCTTGCGTTCGCCTTCGTGGGCTGATGGCATTTGCATGCGGCTGAGAGGACACATGAACTGCAGTCATAGGGAGTGTTGACGCCACCTAAACCATACCTCGACAACGTCCTGACCGTCACTGATGCATTCACAGCCAGCTTCAACCCGTGCTGTCGACCGATCATGAACACTAGTACCCATTCAGCAATGGGCATGTATGTATGTACTGTCTCGTAGTCCACGACTAACCGGGGTAAATATGCGAGCGAACTACGGTATCTCGATCTCCATCTTGCAGGCGATCAGATCTTGGAGTTCGACTCTCGGTAATCCGTACGAGTAGTCGCAGACGCATCATGCGACCATGTCGCCAAGCATAGGAATTCGCCCCCGCGCCTGCGTTGATGATTCTCTTAATACGAGAAGGCAGTGTTCCGTAATTCCGGACATATCGCACGCCTGGTTGTCGGCACAGCAGCTGAACCTGCATTGCTGTGTCGAAGACTGCATTCATCGCAGATGGTCCGGATTATCGCCACTGACAAGGAGCTGACGGAGAATGTTGTCGAGCTCTAACTTGTGCGGAATACTTGCAGAAATCTGGATTATTTAAGTGAATTCCTTCGGTAGGCAGGTGCCTTGAGCCGATGATAGTCCTACTTATGACGCAGTGGCCGCAACTTAATCCAGAAGCCGTGACTGCCGTATGCCGCTTCTTCTGACGCAGACCAAGCCTCGACTGGACGGAGCATCCCACGTCGCTGCCCTTGATTGCAGCTACTGAAATTACCCAAGGACTTTAGGTAGTCACGACTCACCGGCTAAGCAGCAGCGACTTCTGCGACATCAGCTCTCTGACGTTCCCGTCGCGCTTGGCTTCGAGCAACCACCTCAATCGCGCTTCACTTGCAGGACTGCCCAGCATTATCGCGTTCTTGGCAGCTTCGATACACTACTCGCACATCGTTAGCGTCCGTGTTCTTGGGTTGTTAAGTCCTCAACATTGGGCAAGCAATTAAAGGTGACAGGGGACCGGGTAGGGCGGCTTTTGAATCCGTCCCGCTGGGTGTCAAGGACGCGTCTGAAGTGTGGAGCCGGGTCGGTACCTGTAAAGACGACATACGAAGTGAAATAGCACAGCCTGGGAAATATGGGGGAAATGAGGTGAACGCGCGGTGTTCGATAGTTACTGCTTTCACACAATGACTGCGAGGACGATATGGGATGTTCAGCTTTTCCCCATGCCAGAGAATGTGCCCACGCAGAAATGAGGGTGCTCGATAAGGAGAGAAGCAGGGAAAGCTCGGACGGCAATTCCCATTGTTAAAGCCGGGAGATTCTTTAGTTAACTGTCCAGGATCTCTCTTAACGATCCACTCTTGCGCTTGGAACAAAACGTACGCGTAAGTCCACGTTCTAGAGCTATAACCGATGCCTACTATTGAAAGGAGAGCATGGAGATCTTCAGAGCTCTGCAGATTCCACAGGGAAACGGAGTTCGACTTCTAGAATCTTTAGGCGAGGTTATTCCCAAAAGTCCGGAGGACCTATCACATACCGATAGAATCGAAAGGCCGTCCTTTATTTCCTTCGTGTATCCGTAAGTACTCGCTTCAACTTTCCCATCGAGCCATACTTCTCGACATCATGGCTGGTCTGTCCACGAGAGAAGAGTCCGCGAGCCCGCCCTAGACCTTAACAACTGCCGATCACGCCATACTATTGGCAGTTTGAAGCCTAGAATTGGCCCAAAAGTGACCTGAGATTGCGAACAGAAGAAACCCCTGTACGAGATATGTATCCCTATGAGGCCCCATAACAGACACCCCTGTTTTCGAGAAATGCACTGCATTGTGCTGCGCGTTACTATTGCGTTTACCCATGTTGGAAAGATTCTGGTTCCTGAGAAGTCGCTGGAGTTGAAGGGGAAATTGTGGTTTGCATTGATTCCTCACAGGGGCAATCAGTACGCTAGGCCGAGACCGGAATAGACCTTCCCCAGCAGTCACGTCGCATGTGACACCACCGGTGACAGGTCGTCGAGAGACCTGCGGCCCGAAACAGGCCGCGTAGGATCCCCGGTTAAAACCCGCCGAGCCATCTATCTTTTAGGGCTCTCGTCTGTCGGGTCTCACGTGAATCTCAATTTCAATTTAGCTGGCGCATAACATTTGAACCCGGCTTTCCTAGACTCCGCTTGCACGACCAAGACTTGGTGATTCCTTCGTGCCTCAGCTGCGATAATCAACACTCCGTATCCGTAGGCTACCGCCGGTCGTACGCCAATCATGCTTACGAGTACGATAAACCGTACACGACGCTCCGCCACGGGAGGAGAAGCGGGGTGGCTTCAACGGGAGTGAGCAGAATGCAGGCGTTGATGTCTGTGAGAAACGTTCTCCTGAACCACCTATTATCCGTGTCTCCCAGGGCCAGCGTTACGGATTACAGGTACAACGTGTTACGAGTACAACGTCGTGAAATGCCCGAATGGCCAGAACGTGCTTATGTCCACGGATTAATCGCCGATAATAGTTCTCAGACTATTTGCTGATAACGACAACAACCAATATGCGGCTAATTCGCATTCCTTCTATGGTTCTACATGAATACCAAGATGGAGACATCCCACCTTACGCGATTCTCGTAAGTAGAACTGATCATTCGATTTCAGTATGCCTACAATCGCAGTATAAGTTGGAAGCCAACTCCTAGCATGTGTGCCTGTTGCTTCACTCGCCTGCGTTGTACGGGAATGGTCTCCGTCAGATCCATCATGAGGTAGTTCGCTGATCTGTGTGTGAATGTAGTCCCATACCTGGGGCCATGACGAGGTCTCTTTCAGTGACTACGAAGAGGGCAGAGCGCCCTCTATGAAAGGGTATCAGAAGATTGTTGGCTGCTGCAACCAAGCGGCTTCCGACGGTCTTGATGCAGTAGTATGGGCTAGCGATTCCTATTCACCTCTCCAGCTTCTAATACCTCGAGGCAGTGGATCGACACGTGTTGCATCGACAAACGCAGTTCTGCAGAGCTATCTGAAGCTATTAATTCCATGTTCAAGTGGTATCGAGACGCCGCCATCTGCTACGCATACCTTGACGATGTCATCTGCGAATATGACGGCGCCGGGATTCCCGGCCTTCCGGCTAGCTTCCCCCAGAGTCGTTGGTTCACCAGGGGTTGGACGTTACAAGAACTGCTGGCCCCATCAGCGGTCGTCTTCTATTCCGTAGATTGGATTAGCATTGGCAGCCGCGGCGATCTTGCTGAGATTATCGCCAAGACGACCCAAATCGACATGCGATTCTTCGAATCTGGAAAGTTTGACGATTTCAGTATCGCCCAACGCATGTCATGGGCTTCGCGACGGCAGACAACGAGAATTGAAGACCAAGCATACTGCTTACTTGGTATATTTGGTGTCAATATGCCACTTCTTTACGGCGAAGGCGAACAGGCTTTCATACGACTTCAGCTAGAGATCATGAAAGAATCCGAAGATCAGACTCTATTCGCCTGGGGAGTGCACGACACCATGCCATTCTCACGCTTACAACGCTACCTGAAGGGCGGTATTCTGGCGCCATTCCCGGCAGCATTTGCCGACTCGGGCCACATAGTCAGGGCCGAGACTGATGAGACATGTGAACCGTATGCAACAACAAATAAGGGGTTGAGAATCTCACTGCCACTCCTGAGTGGCAGCACAACCACCACATTGGTACCTTCTTGGGAAACGAAGAGTGCTAAGGTGCCCGAACTTACACTAACGGCGTCACATGCGAACATTGCAGTCCTGGACTGTCAGCCCTTTGGAGATAGTAACAGACGAGTTGGTATTTATATCGAACAACAACACGAACACGGGTCTTACATCCGAGTGGACTACCGCGACGGAATCAATCTCGTCTCACTTCAAGATGTTGAGGCTGAATCGACCCCGACGGATGTCCTGATACAGTTGCATAACAAACTCACACAGACCGCTCCTACTCTGCTTGACGAGAATAATCGACGTGTAATAATCCGACCTTTCAATTTTCTAGCATCCAAGTTCAAGCTCAATTGCACCGGCCCTCAAGAAAAACGGCAAAAGCACCGGACATCTGAGGTGTATTTAGTTTCCTCGTCGGCAACGAATCATTCATTCCAGCCCACGGTAAACGGCGATGAAGAATGGCAGCAGCAATCGACAGGTTCCATGTCGTCAGTCTTTTCGAATTACTCGTCTGCTGTAGCAGGAGGCCCCAAGCTTCTCGAGTACACAGACGATGATGGACACGGCTTTGTGTTAATCCTTCAAAAATGTGTCAAAGCCGGGAAGGCCACTCACATTGAGGCTTTCATTGCTGAAAATGCGACGATGGCAGGGGATGATGCAGGAGTCCAGGCTCAGGTCCGCGAAGCAGTCTACGCGGCTCACAATTACAGCTCTTCACGCAATCAAAAGTCCTCCCATGGTCTTCTCACTATCGAACCAAAACTCGTAGAGGCGCGTCATGCCTCCATCGTAAACATCGAAGCCCGCATGGCGACAGAGTCGACCGTCGAACTCAAATTGCCTATGAACCTGATGCCTCCTTCTGACACTCGGAATTCTGAAGCGCGCGAGAAGCCGTTTGATGACAACCCTTCAGATCCCCAAAATCCATTGCCGAAGGTAACTGTGACGGATCTGAGCTCGTCCTAGAAGTGATTTCAAATGATGAATGGACAACATCCTGCTTTCCAGTCTTTACCTACATACCTAGATTGGCCGAGACATTGTATGCCGCAAATGCAGCACATTCTTGAATCTACCTATCCCTTTGCTTATTTCCTTGAATCGTCAAAAAACTACGCACAAATGGGAACTCAAATGCTTCAACAACTTTTCCATTTGGGTATAATATATACATGAATTCATCATTTATGTACTTGGGAAAAATGGCTGAGCGGCAAAAGACTTGCCCTAGGAAGATAACCCAACCCATTCCCATCAATAGACGACGCCAACGCTCCCCCTGTTGACCCTCATAACTCATAATCCGCGGGTTGAAACAGCCCCATTCAAGAAGCTGACCCTTTTCATTCTTTGATTTGTTTTTGACTTAGACGTAGTTGCAGAAGACGGTGTCCTCGGTGAAACCGCAGTCGGTCAAGGTCTCGCCGTTCTGCTGGAGGTCGTAGATGTCCGCGCCGGTGGGGCCGACGACGGTACCGTTGTTGATGGCAGTGGCGTTGGTGAAGGTGACGGAGTCGAAGTTGGCGAAGGGGACCTGGCCGAAACCGTACTCGTAGTCCTCGACGATCCACTCGGCGTTGCAAGCGGTCAGCTTGACGGTGCCGTAGGTGACGAAGGTGTGGTTGACGCTGGCGCCAGTGGAGAGGTTCTCGAGGGTGGCGGTACCAGACTGGAGGTTGGAGTTGGCAACCTGTTTCGTCTCGTTAGCCATGTTGATTAATCAGATAATATTTAGTGTCCCAGGGATCGGTGGGTTAGGGGAGCGGGTAGCGAGGTGAGTTGTCGACCAGGGTGGATATAAAAGTAGCTACTTACGACAGTCATTCTGACCTCATCGCCAGCACCGAACTCGAAGCCCGTGAAGTCGAAGGCAAGCGAGGGCCACCACTCGTACCAGGCACCGTAGACGACCTCGCCGTCGCCGTTGATGCTGAAGTCGAGACCGGTCTGGAGGATGGCCATGTTGCAGCTGGCACCGTCGATACCGACCCAAGCAGCGGAGGAAGCAGAGCTGTTGCCCTTGGGAGTGGGAACAATGACGTTGGCGGTGACGGAGGTGAAGCCGGGCTCAGTGACGACGGCACCGGCCCAAGAGCTCGAGAAGATGGTGTTGGTGTCATCACCGCTGGTGGCAGCGTCGAAACGCTGCTGGTTTCTGGCCCAACGAGCAGCAGTGTTGGGGGCGGCGAGGGCGCCGGCAGCCATAAGGGCGGTGGAGATAGCAGCGGTCTTCATTTTGACGGGCTCTGAGTGACTGGACAAACAGTTGAACCAAGGTGAGTGTTACGGGGATGGGAAGAAGAGCTCATTCTCTCCCCAGGCACGGACAAGAGCATCATTTTATAATCCGTAGACGTGCTCATCATCGCGTGGTCTACCTACGCTACCCTACGACGACCAGCTTGGTGCCTTACAGCCGGATGCATACAAATTCACGACACCTTCCATACAGAGACAAGATGCAAGCGGGATACCGGCACTCCTAGCCCATTTTAGCAGGCGATCTGATAAGGTGCAAAAATTGGAGGCGCCAACGACGAGTCGACGACGAGCAAGAGTCAGCATCCATGGTACGTTGCGGTTTAGGCAGTGTACGAGTAGCACTCGGGTCCCTCGCCAAAGATTACCTGCTGGGCGGTGATAGGTAGGTGATATCGGCGGCATCTACAAACGTGGAAGGGAATGGCCTCCGACCGTTTTCTGGTAAGAACTGACCAAGGAAGCTATGCGGCGACCGTCTTACCCGATCGCGTATGGTTGGTCTCCGCCGGAGAAGGATTTCCCCATACTAATCCTTACCAGCCAAGCGCAAGCCGGTTTTGAAACGTGAGGGTTGCATTGCAGCGTCTCTAGTCTCATGCCCGCTATCGTCTCCCCGTTAGCGGCTGATACCTACCGGAGCTGATCTTTGTTTGAAAGACCTTGCCGACCCTGCCAAGAGGTGGCCAAGCGACGGCCAAGAAAACAGATCGTGGGGAAACGAACCAAGGGAACCATTTCCAGGAACCATCTTTGCTGTCGCCAATGGATGAAAAGAGGTCGTCCTCACCAGTCTACCTCTCTATATTACCGTTGTCGTCGAGCTGTTTCGTCGCAGTCTCAACGCCAGAAGACGCGGTCAAGCAGCGACGGCTTGAGCTAATTTCTGTCGAAGAAAATCTTGCGGACTCGCTAACAAAGAAGGAAAAGCTCCTGTGGAGGTTCGTCTCAACCTGGCCCAACCCCCGTGCGCAATCGGCACCGACGCAGCAGCACTAATGTAGGCACATTATACATAAATGGATATTTTCCAAGTCTTCCCTGTCCTCCTCGTGCGTTACATACGCATGCACATTCTAGACTGTCGGGTAACGACCCCGAGAAAAGAGCGTGCCTTGCGAGCTTTCGACAGCGATAGGCGTTTAGCTGTTATACCCGGGGAAACGGGTGGGTTTCGACCTGCGCCTACGCTGCAATGGGAAACACTCACTTCTGCCACCGAGAAATGCCTGAATCTGCCACGCGTGCTTACCAATCGCATGATGCGCTTACATTGTTTGAAGCTAGATAGGCTGGAGGAATGGACGGCGTGTTCACCTACGTAACGGTGAGGGGACAGCGGCGACGTTGATTGGAATGGTTGAGAGACGCCGGAGCTGATGCCAGGACCGACTTGCGCACGGCACTTTCAGACGAGAAGGATTTTCGTCACGGCTACGAGAGGCCCCTTTCATGCGAGCTTGTTTACTCATCGGCGTCTATAATCATCCTACGAAGTACAGCTGAGGCAAGTCGACGACTGATAGATGCGACGAGCCGTCAGACGACTTCAAGTGGTGTGGAGGTTAGATACCTGGTATGAGGCCTAAGCAGCAACTCAGGGAAGAGCATCCTCGAGTATCGCTGCCGATACATTCGTTACATCATAGGCGCGGCACTTACAGCTGGATTGAGTGTTTCTGTTCAACGTGGGAGTCGTCATTCTATATCAGACCTCACTTATGACCCAGGGTCAACCATGCTTGCAACCGCCGAAAAACACCTATCGCGGGGGAGAAATGAGTCTTTTACGTGTTTCGCTCATGTCACGACGTTCTCAATGCAACCATGTGGCAGAAGGAACCGGATCGGAGTCGTCTGCAGGAAACGACTTGGTCGCCCTTCATGGGGCTCATGAATGGGATCAACCATGCAGTTGAGTACGGGAGTACCAAACAAATATTCACGACGACGCCAAATGGTCTATCGATTCACCTTTACTCTCAATATCTTACATATCTAGCTGAGTCCGAGTAACTGGCACGCTGCTAGGTAATATACTCATGGAGGCAGTCGGGATATCAAGAGCCGAGACAACGTGCGATCCGCGTGCTGTCTAAATCCCTTGCGCCGAACAAAGCAGAGGGTATCCCGGCTTTGAGTGCAAAAGTCGCCGGAACCCCTACGTCAAGTCCCACTTGTCACGATAAGCCTGGAGAAGTTGTCAAAACCTGACCATGATGAGAGAGGGTCTCCGCGTCCCGTCTCCTACCTATCTTCATTGGGAAAACGTGCTTTTATTTGGGGTTCTTATGGTGCATGGAGTGCCTATCTACGAGTACTCAATCGTGTTCCCATTTCAGCTCTGCGCAAGGGGTGTTGGTGGTATGCCCATCTACCTAGTGACTTCCTGGTTCCGTCTCTGATGCCTAACTCCTGAATTCTCTCGAGTATTGGATCTCGTCTTTGTCATCGTCCCCATCCCCTTGAGGGTGTCAATGAATGACGGTGTGATCTTCCATGTTCCGAAAGCGGTGATGATACCTATCTTTTCTGATAGGTTTGCAGACACGATGAGGAATACTGTTCGTGTACGAGAATGAGCAGACAACAGCTTTGCCTCATCCATTCAGTAATCTATCTCGTCCCATGGGGATGGGTTCTCCATCCATCTACCTAACTCTCCCCAAAAAAGACCATCTAATCCTCTGTCAAGAGAGACTGCTATCAAGTGGGCATGAAGCACCGTGAACAGCATACATTAAGGCCATCAGAGAGTATTGAAGAGCCTATTGCCAGTATCCGTGCCACCCATGCCAACAAATTTGTTCCCAGAAATGCGCAACGCAACAATGCAGAACTTCTCGTCGTTGACCAGCATGTCAACAAGTCCACCGCTCGAGAGGCATTGGTCTTGAACAACACCGGCAACGACGACAATCTGAACCTTCGGGCAGCGTTGTCGAATCGGCACGGCAAAGTCAAGGATTGACTTCCCGCTGTTCACGACCGAGTCAACGAGAATGACACAGTCGCGCACGTTGAGAAGCTGGCACAACATCTGGTCGTAATTGAACCTGTCTGCATGGAAGAACGTGGCGTTCGGCATGACACCAAAGACTCCCGACGCCATGGGCTCCCCGCCGCGCATCAGAGCGATGATCAAGGTCCGCTGCTGGTTGTCCAGTCGGTATCCCTTGGCAGCGTATCCCTGGACGTGAAGAGTGTCATACTCCTCCAACCCAATCATCTCGGGTAGAAACTCGGTTGCAAGATACTGCCCTATGCGTCGATGAGCCTCTTGCAGTTCCGGTCCCCTCACATGTGCGTTTCGTGTTGGCGTCATCAGTAGTTTGGCGGCGCCCCTGTCCGTTGCGTGAAGGAGACGTGAACCCTGATATATACCGCCGAGACTGGGACGCAGTCCACAGCGGGAGAAGTTTGCAAATTTGATATCGTTAGCTCTTATCAGGGGCAGCTTTTCGACATCTAGTCGCGGTGGCACATTGGAGGGTAGTAAGAGCTGATTTGCCTGGAGTCGACCGCCCTCGATCGCTTCTCTCAGTTCTGCGTCCATGGTCTTGCTCCTCTTCTTCTCTTCGCCGACCACGACGATAGCGTGATTGGCTTCGGCGAGCATGGGCAAGTCAAGTGGACTGTCGCCGAATGCCAACACATACATATGATGGTGTTTGCGTAGGCGCGAAACAAGAGCCGCCTTCAGACTGGGCGTGACGACGTACTTGTCGGTAAAGCACCCACTCCCGATCACTTTGACTGTTCCAGACAAGCCTAACTTCTCCATTACCTTTTCCCATACCCGACCCAGGCCACATGTCAAGACCATTACGCCGACATGTTTTTGGTTGGCTGCCATGCGTAGCAATACTAGGAGGTCAGGATGGACGGTGATCGAGGCCGCCACAGCATCGCACAACGCATCGAAGTCCATACTCTTAGCCGTCTCTTCGTATAAGAGTGCCACCTGACTGAAGGCGGCATGAGTGTATCCCATCTTGCCGAAGATATGCTTCAACGGACTCACTTCATCCTCGCCCAGGCGCAAATGGGGCAGTGACCAGAATACCTCGCCGCTGTCTTCAGCAGCCAAAGTCCTATCGCCATCAAAGACCAACATCGTCTTCAAAGGTCCCTGACGACTCGCTTCCACGAACTCGTCCAGCTCTCCTTCCGCAGAGTCCAGCTGTACCGCTTCATCGCGGTGCAGGAAGTCATGCAACAATTTCTCCGGCATGCCTAACTGCGTCGCAGCATCCTGCGACGCAGCTGACGGCATACGACAGAACAAGATCCCATTCTCGCAGCAAAGCCCGCGCAGCCGTTTGATCTCGGCATCCTGCCACGCCTTCAGATGGACAACCGAGCACGTCGGACGCGCTCTACTCGCATCATCCCGTCGACGCTCCGCAATACGCTCGGCATCGACCTCGAGATAGAGAATATGCGTATACGTGTTCAAATCATCAGGCGTGACAATCTCATCTCCCATCTCTCGCCCTTCCTCCCAGAACGAAAGGTGTCCCGCGACGACGCCCATCGTTCCTTTTTCGATGCACCGCTCCTTGATGGTATTGATCACGATCTTGCGCCACATGAGTTTCTCCTCGTCCGGGAGATGACGGAAAGCATCGAGTCCACCGGACACAAGGGAGGCAATGACCTCCGAACCCTCGAAATATGTGTATTGGGCCTTGCCCATTGATGTTGCTAGTTGTTTCAGGAGGTAACTTTTCCCGGAACCCGGGATGCCGTAGACGCCTACTACTTTGGGCGCTGGCTTGTTCGATGTCTGGGATAATAGTGCTTGGTACTGGTCCTTGAGTTCGCTCATGCGACCCGTTTCGGGGACTTGCGAAGTGGTGCTTGCCATTTTGTGAAGGAAGCGAGGTAGGGGATGAGAGATGTCTGCAACGCGAGTGCGTCTAAAGAATAACCCAAGATATATGAGGATCCAGTATTGTCGATGCTCATACTCCTCTCTCCCATCTCAGTCGGAGAGATCTACCTCACCTTATATACCAATCCCTGGTCACAGAACCACGGGCCTATTCCCAGTCACCAGCCAAGGGGGGAATTGAGAACCGGGTGAATGCGTCAAAGAAGAGCATTGCAGCCGCCTGACTGGTGCATATTTCCACCCCTGTTAACCCAGATCACATCAGGCACACTCAGGGAAATCAATCTGTCAGTGACGAATCAACGCGATGCTGGAAAGTAGCGGAGAGGAGGTGATCAGTTTGGTTCAGGTGATGCACATGTAGGTCCAAGTAAGTCCAACACTTAGAGGTAGGGGGTATCTTGTTAACAGGGCCTATCCGCTCTATGACTAGCGATCTCGCGCTCGAGTCGTCGTCTAACAAGTTAGGTACAGTTGCTGCCTCCAGCAGAGCGAAAAATACAGACATGTGAGCCTTGCTGCTCATCCCTTATGCCCATTACGCCGCTACCATGACCACCAACACCGCCGCATCAACAGTTCGCAGTGAACTGTATCCCATCATTCCATCAGCCGGGTGCCGAATACGTCCATGCTGCTGCCTGGAATGAATTAACTGATCTGATATTGCGTATGCCGGAAGCAAAAAGCAACCAGGCGCCAGACCAATCAATCATCACGCAAGTCCTAGAGGAGAAACCTGATCAGAACCCTTCACAACAAAGTACAGAGAGGGGAAGGAGAGGGGAAGGCCCTTATTATGCAGATGCCCGCGAAAGGAAATGAAGCGAAAGTAGCAGTAGAAGGGTTCCCTTCGGCATTCCCCGATGCTACTTATAGTGTTTGGTGCCCGCACCATTTCCGTCAGGATTGATTTGGTTCTTCGCTGATAGAGGGGATTTCGAAAACTCCATGCAGATCCCCGCGCCGAATGACGAGTCAAACACGTTCGTCAGGCTGATGCTAGGGACTCGGGCCCTTTTATATGAAGGGTGTAGGTAGGATTCATGAAGAAATGAGGTTTACTTACAGTCCAGACTCAAGGAAACAAAGGCCAAACCCGTCTCAACTTGCGACCCATGGCAGTAAACTTGACCGGGTCAATCTCGTGGCGACGAGCAACAGTCTCCAGCTTCGAATCCTTGCTCGCATTCACGACCTCCCGAATCGTGCCGGCATTAGGTACTCGGCAAAGAATAGCCAGGACCCGGTAAAACCCCCAGCGCGAAGTATACTTAGCCACCATATACCCATAAACCACGAGGTGGCGCGCCTGAAAGGGTGGGAGGGGCGCGACGGGATGGCCATCATGTTTGGCCCGGCTCAGCGCGAAGAATACATCCGACTCCTCGCTGAGTCGTTCCAGGGGCGTCACGGCCTCCAGGTACTCTTGGACCTCTTCCTTATAGCGGTCTCGGTACCATGAGGGGGGCGATTGGGCGGGGAGGGCGAGGAGCCCGTGCCAGCGGGCGAGGAAGGCGCCGCCGGCTTTGCAGAGCATTGAGGACATTGTGGTTTGGTGTGGTGAATGTGGTTGATGTATGAAGGGTATTGTTGTAGTGAGGTCGAGCTGATGTTTGGTGGTGGAGCTTGTGGTGCTTTTCAATGGAGTTTGTCCTTGTTGTTCTTGTCGATGTTGAAAGGCCTTGTTGTGTTGTGTAATGTTCCGTTGAAGTTCTTGTCCTGGTTGTTCTTGTCCTTGTCCTTGTTCTTATTGTTGTCCTTGTCCAGAGCTCAAGGTAGTTAAAGAAGAAAGAAAGAACCAACCCCCAAAACCGCAGCGCGCAAAGGAGAATTTATATTCGAATCGGTTGCCTCTATAATGTATTATCGACTTTGTTGGCGCGTATGTATTGTTGTTTCTGCCGTGTATGTACTAATGGTGGTTGTTCTGTAATTCTGCCGGTTTTATTTTTGCTAGGCAGGGGAATGTATTGTCGTCTCTAAGGTATTGTTGTTGTTGTCGTGTATGTGTATGTACCTATATAATGCTGTTGCTGCAAGATATGTAATGTCGTCGTGTTGTTGCCGTGCATGTATTGCCAGTCCTATTGTCGTCGTTGTCGCTTACGTATTGTTGTTGCTGCGGGTTATGTATTGTTGTCGTGTATGTCGTTGCTGCTGCTGTGAAGTATGTAAGTAAGAATATATCCCCAACCCAGTCGTCGCGTGCACAATACAATATAAGTATTCACTCACATACACATCCGCATACATACGTGACCCCGATTGTCAATCAATCAATCGATCAATCAATCAATCAAGCAAGCAATCAAACAAGCCTCAAATAAACGCCTGATCCATCAAATAAGAACAGGTAGGTATCTAGTCTCCGTAGCAGCAACACAATGCATACACGTCGTTTTCCACAAGTCCCTCTATTTTCACCCAGTACCATAATATATTTCCACCAGGCGACTGTCGCGTAAATATATCCCCGTGCCCTCCATCATCCCATCTCATCCACAAACCCAACAATCCAGCTCTCGCAACCCCTTGCCTCACCTACCTTGCCCGCCTTGCCGATTGACTAATACTCGTTTGCATGCCCGCAACACGTCAGACCGGCAATTCACCTTTAGTGAAAACCCCCCCAAAAAAAAACTTCAAGCAAACAGACAGACACAATCAACTCGAACCAATAGGATGAAGTCCAGGGACCAGGGGTGTTGATTTCACATGTGAGACTTCCAATGCTTACCACCCTCCTCAGGAGATCCCGCAATGCAAGAATTTAGCAATGAGTCAACCGCTCAGCTCGTTACATCCATCTCCATTAAACACGTTTCTCATCGTAATCACGAATCCGTAATAATCCATTCACTTGTTTTCTTTCTTCCTATCTACAACGACAATGACTCAAGTCGTCCTTGCCGAGACCCCCATCCGTCACCTTGACGTCCGGCCTCTTCTGACTCTATCATGAATTTGGCCACCCGCTTCCCACCGAGATATTTCCGCCCGACGACGGAAACGAACTATTTCATACAATTAAACATATCTTGTCGAAACAATCATCTACGCCCAGAGCAGTAGAGCAAATGTATCGGGAACGCCGGGCGCCAATGCTGCCATGTCGATGCTGCTCGAACCGGGTACATCTAGTCAACCTGTGGCTAATGTCACCCAAAACCTCAATAAAACCACCTCCTTTCCCTGCACCCGTAACCCGCAAGACGAAATCAGAAACTTTCACAGAGTCTAGACCCGTTTCTATGCGCTGCCATCAAGGAGCTCTTGATCGACCTGCATAGTGTTGAGATCCGTAAGACTGTCCGAAGACGCGCCAGATTGCTCCCAATCTAAACCATCGTCAGTGATTCTGTATGTCTCCATCATATTGCCGCTGCAATCGTCTGGCTCAGTATACGTACCCGAACCATCGTCCTCGATCTCGTCAACCGTCAAGCTGTGCATGACATCTATCACGGCTGTATCCAGAGTTAGTTGAATCCATTAAGCACCATGAGGATGCACGAGGGGAAAAGGTCATCATACCGGGATAGAGCTCATGGTAAGTTGGGCCTAATCCATCATCCATGTCTTCGTACTCTTGGAAGTAAGCATCGCAGTGCTGGAGGATGCGATGGAAAGGCTGCATTGTATCTCGAGGGATTTGAACAGCCCGCACAACATACGTCTCACGCAAATAATAAAGAACGTTCACAGCAAGTTCCCGTGCTGCCGTGATGACCGCCTGAGCCCTGCGAGATCCGCCACTGGATTCCCCAAAGACAGGGGCTGTGCCGAACTTGAATATCTTTTCGCGCACGTACGCCTCCACTGCCGAACTGACGGGGCGGTCGAGGTATCCTAGCAGGCCAGGTATCCAAAGCGGGAGGTTTCGCAAACAGTGCATCTCAATTTCCTCGCGGCTCTCGCCCGTGTTGCGTTCCTTCTCGAAGAAATCTCTCTCGAAATCGAAAAACGATCGGGCTTCGGGGTTTTGCATCACTCTGCACTGGTCGCTGACATGCCGCACAAGCCGATGCACATTGGTCTTATTCTGACTACAGAGGCAATACGTCAAACCCGCCCGCAGGTAAGGAGTGACGAGCAGAGACGTGATGTGCCCTGTAATCCCAACGAACAGAGACTTGAGAACGATTGCCTCCATCTGGTTGCTGAAAGAAACGAGTCGGCCAAGTATGCTGTCTGTAGCGACGAGGTTCTGGTTCAGTTGGATTAACTTGTCGACAAAGACACCCGCTTCTGTCCGATTCCATGTCTTGTGGAGGATGTTAGCCTCTTCCAAGCTGAAAGGGATTGGATCACCATGAATCGCCATGCTGAGGCGTCCCACGTTGTCTCCGACGAAGTTGGCCTCTGTATCCATACAGTCCATCAGTACATCAGCAAGCGCAATGATGCCTTCATAACTGGGAGGCCTTGAGTTCATCCTCTTCAACACAACTGTAACGAGTCGGTTGTACTGCGGTGGGAGATCAAACACCTGATCAGCGGCAATAGTCATCAAGACCTTGACCAGAAATCCCCTATCAAGAAGAGCAGTCGATTCACGTCTGCCAAGCTTGGCAAAGTCGACCATGGCACCGAAATATTCGGGCCACGCTATCGGACGCGTGTGGAACGTTTCCCAAATGTGTAAAAAGATGTCCGCAGTCGAGTCAATTACCGATGGCCTTGAACTGCTGGACGTCGACGCGTCATCACTTTCACAAAGAGGCGCGTAGTCGTCAGGATAGTGACTCTTAATCTTTCTCACAACGAATAGTAACAACTGGCCCGCATCGTGACGCACAGCCGGATCTGCATTCTTAAGCAACAGCATCCGAAAGGCTTCTTTGTGGCACTGGAAGTATTCGAAGAATGCACAACAGCATACCGCACAACGTTGGCAAGCCGACAAGATTGACCCGTTCAAAAGGTCGAAATCCGGGAGGTCTTTGGCTCGCGACGCAACTTGGTCTAGATGCGCCAACGACACATGCATGGCCGTCGTCTCCTTTCTGTGGTCTCGCGAGCATTTATTACCCCGGCACAACTCCGAAATCCTGACAACGAACGGCACATGGGCGGGGTCGTAGAGATTGTGGCGCTGTGTTATGGCCCAGTTATCCAGCTTGACTTGAACTTCGAGCTCGGGAGGAACATCAACCCGCAGCTGTCTCGGATTTCCAATCGACTTAAGAGTCGCTTGTTCTTTGTCGAGAGATGACCGTCGTTGGTAGAACAACATATACGCGCTGTACACTTTCTCGAAGGCGATCCCATTTTCATAGTGGCGATGGTCTTGTCCACCAAAACACGCGGCCTCCATTTGTGAGGGATCCCAGGCTGTGACAACGTCATCGTTGAATTCGACCCACGTTGGAGTACTGCCATTAGTTGGACGCTCTCGAATAAACGAGTAATAGTGGCCCGTCTCGGCTGTCCCAGAATGCACGAGCACGCCCACCAGCTCAAATATGTCGGGTTCTGCGCTATGAGAAGGGTTGCTCAGGTGCTCAACCGTATATGGCAGCATGTCGATTCTGTCCGGGAAAGGGAAGTAGTCGTTGATCTTATTGCGCTGCAGAAGGCGCAGATTGTAATCAAACCGCTTGAGATGGAATATGAGGTTGTCCGGAAGGTCCTTCAAGCATGCTCTTTTGACCGCATCGACGTGCCGATCACAGTTCGTACATTTGTACTTGTTGTCTCCTTCCATAATCTCCCCATCAACATAGGCCTGTAGGCTTTCTTCCAGGCTGGATTTGCCCTTGATGTCGCACTGTATCGCGGAAAAGGGTTCGAAGCGTTCCGAAATGTGCTCGCACTCCTTGGACTTCACTTGTTGAACCAGTTGGCCTCCGTAGATCGACCTAAGAGTCTTTTTATCCGAGTCGCTGAAGAACTGTGCTTCAAAGCGGTCGAACAAGAGGTTGAAAAACTCGTCAACATCCATTTGGCTGTGTATGTCGATGGGAAGGTCATCGTATGTCGTGATTTGGTCCACGCAACCTTGTGGGTCAATGAATCGACGACTGCTATCTTGCAGATTGGCAAACAAGATCTGTGTCTCACTGAGAAGCTGTTGAGAATTGGGCATGTCAATCCTAGCACTCAGGATGAATTGCCGGAACCCTACATTCATGAACAGCTGAGTGAACAGCGAGTTCAAGTAGCAGGTATTGGATAGATTTCGGAGACCAGCATACCCGCAGACTGAGCGGATCGCATTCATCCTGTCGAAAGCCTGAGGAAGTTCATATTTGTATGACATCGCCCCGTCTTCTGCTTGATGCGCCGTAAGACGAACCAGACCCTGCAAGAGCAGGTTCAACTGTGACGGGTTGTCTCTAGCGAATTTGTAAACGATATCATACAGCATCTGCCTGGATTGAGGATGAAGAACGACATGTGGCATAGACGGCCCAGTCGCATCCTCAGGAGGAAACAGATGCCGCGAAATCAATCTTCTGGGGAAATTCGTTGGAAACTGTCCAGACTGCATTCCAACAGACACCCTGTCAATAGCTTGATGTATGAGAGATATGAGCCCGAAGGCCACCCTGTCCGTCGTCTCTGGGTGGGTGATGTTCTCTATACTCTCATGCGACAGAAGCAGGTCTCCGCAAGTCCCGATACAAGCGGGCAGGTCGAGGACACTGGATCCAGTCTCCATGAGCTTCCTCATCAAATTCCCGGCGAGTTTGAAAAATTCGTCGCACTGGTAAGGCCGCCACACAGCTTCAGGCAGCAGTTGCATCATGATAGACCAGAATAACTCGGCGAAGTCGTGTGCATGCACACCCGATTGACTGCCATCATGCAAGCTCCTTGTGGTTATGAGCGCTGCAATGCTTTTTCTGACGAACGGACGTTCATCAGCAAGCAAGATGGTCCGGACCAACTCGGGGATGACGGTTGCGTTCTTAAGCATACTCCAGAAGCTATCGCTTCTCATAGAGCAGTCCAGCAATGCCTCAAAGCCTCGAAGAACAAGATCATTGCTGATCTTACTGTTCGCAGCACTGGCACCACTCTCGATTATTTCAATTAGCCGCTCGTAGAGGTCCACGGTTAGGAGCTTCTTGAGTAAATGAGGCTCTGACGTCTCTGCTTTTTGGTTAGCACACATAAATGAACATGGATCCATGATGGGGAGACAAACCCTTCAACAACTGGACGAAACTATCAATGAGCTCAAAACCAAGTTGGAATTTCATGTCTTCAACAGAGCATAGATTGATAACCTCGCGATCGCATATTCCAGCAACAATCAGAGACATAGCTTTCGCTAGAACATCCTCTTGGTCCTTTGCAAACTGTTGAGAGCTCTCCTCTGCGTGTGTAGATGCATGCATCATTGTGTTTTTCAGTCGTCGGGTATTCAGATACTCGCGAAGCGCGTGAACTGCATAGAGAGACTTGAATGGGTGTCCGAGAGGGAAAATATCCCGAGGCGAGGTTTCCGAGCTTTCGAATGCGGCTAATGTAGAGTCATCGGCGGGTAAAGATATGAGGAACTTATAGATCTAAAAACCACATTAGTCACTGCCTGAAGAAAATAACCTTGGGGAACGGGTGCTGTTACCGCTCGAGCGAAAGTCTCTTCCATGCTCAAGTACTCCCATAGATCATTGAAGTGGCCGAGAATCTCTATTTCCAATGGTGAAGCACCTGGTTTGATGTGCACAGGAGATGATGCCAGTTCGTTCTCCCTTCTCACCAGTATCAGTCCACTCTTCATGTTGAGTTCCTCCAAGGACTTGCAAATATCTGCGTCTGAAGGAGCCAGCGTGGTTCCCCGATAATAAAGTCGGTAATTCTCGAAACCAGTGGCTTCACGCAGACTGGCTAGCAACGACGCAGCACTATTTTGGAGTCCGATTTTCAATGCTTTGATGTCGCTTTGTTCGTCTCCGTCAAATGACTGAAACTTTAGGTCTGCTAGCTCACCTTGAATGGCAGTAGGTGACGACAACATGAGAGAGCGGAGATCAGGGTGGGCGAAGTGCGACTTCGTCCGTAATGTGCCTGTCAGGTTAGTGAGAACCTGGAGTGTTCGCCCAAAGCGACGCTCTTGTTCCAAACATTGGTCATCGGTGGCTATGATCACCATGGGCTCGTCGTCATTACTGGTTGTCCCATCGTTGAAGGCTTTCAGTTTCTGAGCAGCCGCCTTCAATTGTGACAGACAACGATGAACCAGCGAGAAATGAACCTTCCTGGCACGCTGAAGCGGATATGATAGGATAGCCTTACTTTCCACGTATATATCGTTGATCAGCGTTGAGATGGCACCATCCGCAATTTGTTGATTGGGACACGCCAGGATTATTTGCCAGAGTAGTTCGATGCCCGCTCGTTCAACACTTTCCTCGTCATCCAGGATAATGCCACTTGCGTCGCTAGCTGCGGAAAGGACGACCTCTCGAACAAACGATAGAGATCCGGCACAATGACACGATGGAGGGAGTTTAGGCAGGAACATCCGCACACAATCCCCGAGAAACGGATTATCATAAGGGTTTCGCTTGAGTGATGAGTTCAGGTCTTCCCAGCCAGCCTTTTGATCGTCATGACTGATGGATTTATCGCCAACGAGATGGTCCCAGAGTCGCTGACCTAGGTTCGTGTCAATCGCTGATCCAAACTGTGTTACGACGAGGGAGATGAGTCTTCGGCGCGCTGCACAGAATGGGTTGGCATAGACTGTCGTGACACCCACAGACCTAGCAGACTGAACCGCAGCTTCGAACTCATCCACGAGTAGTTGGATGAAGTTATGCTCTTCAATGAAGGCCTGCAGAGCAGCATGATTTGTGCCCAGCAAGGACACGACCTGCAAACTCCCGGTGGACGTTGCAGATTTCCGGGCAATATCATCCAAGCAACTCAACGCAATATTGCGCCGTCCTTCGTCGCCTGGCCCGGCCAACAACAGCCTTCTCAGTTTTAACGTAGCAAATTGGTAGATGTCAGGGTATGCGACGGACCCCTGGGCCGCGAAGACGGAAGACTCACGAAGTAACCGAACACAGAACTCGTATGAAGCAATAGGCGGTACATGGGGTAACATGGTCTTGATCAGGAGTTCGGTGATGTTATCGAACAGGTCTCGCATCATGGGCGTGAAGGCATCCACCGGGACATGCTGAAACTTTTCAACAAAGAAGACCAAATCAGCCGGCTGAAGTAATGATGTGACCTTAGCAATCATTCTCACTAAAGCCTCTGCGATGCGAGGATCTTGCGTTGACGTCAATGTCTGCCACAAAAGGTTCGTCTGCGACGCGGTATACGTTTTGCTGACGCCCAGGAATCCTATGATGTTGCCACTTGCGCTCGTGATTTCAGGGTGGCATGTCGGTCCGAGTATATAGTCCACTATGCCTGTTCGCATGAGGAACTCTGCAATGTACCGTAGATAATCCAGATATGGCTGGGTATCCTCGGACGGATCTTGTTGCCGGTCTTGATGCTTCTTCCACTGTGTAACTAGGTCGTCGCACATTGTCATCGCAGAGGAGACTCGAAGCTGCATTTGACGTGACCTTATGAGCTTGCAGTACGTATTGAAACGGTATTCGGTGGCGGCTGCTTCGCACACATACTGAGCCGGTACTTCAGGATGCTCTTGTCTATATTGGTGAAGGCGCTGTATGGCATCAGGGTTGTTGCTGCGCAGGCCATGCTTCAGCAGTTCGGACGAGTAGTAGATGATACTGCTGGCGTGGTCTGTCGACAGGTTACTTATCGACTTCTCTATTACCAGGTCGAGGGCGTCAGAGAAAAGCCTGAAACACTTGAAGGATAGGGCGATATTCTTTTGCGAACGATCCAGTATGTTGGAGGTCGAACCGATCAGGGAGGACTGCTTCTGCACGCTATCCCGCACAATACTCTGTACGAGAACGATGAGAGACACAAGGTGATCTAGAATGATCCGGGGAGATCGTGGTAGCACCGACGTATGGTACTCAATTAAGGCAATTACGCAAGTGAGCGAGGCGCCAGGGCAAGACTGAAACATGTCGAGAGGGTCGAAAAGAATCGCACTGCGGTCTGCCCCATTAACAAGATAAGGATCTTCTGCGTGTTGCAAAGAGGCTAACACTCGAAAATACAGGGGCGACATCAACGATGCAAAGGTCTCCTCGGTGAGCCCTTCTTGCGACAGGGAACATATGTCCAAGTTCACAAGAAAGGCAGTCAGCTTCGCATATTGACCCAACAATTGGACAATGAGATCTCGGATCTCTTTTATCTTGGTGGAGGAAAGCCTGTTCGCATTGTTAGTTGGGAAAGAGTTGATATAAACCTAGGCCTGTCGCAGGCACAGCTTACCTGCAACCAACTTGGTAGATGAGATCAGGGAGGCCCGCCCAGAATGGTCTAAACTCTCGACACACCTCGACAATTGTAGACTGGGATTCGAAACGAGCGCACGTTAAGCACCGAGTCACCCAATTGTAAATAGGTAGTAAGCCCTCTTCTACATTGCCCGGTTCTAGAAGAGATCCCTGTCAGTACGATCATGTCTTATAGATGGATTCTATAAGAAGTAACTCACGTTGCCTGAAATAGCCCAAGATCCGATTGAGAGTGTCATGGGGTTGTTCACCGTCGCCACGATACGGAAAATCAGATACAACCATGCTCAGCTCAGTTCTATGAAAGGAGGCCTCAGGCTGAATAGTCGCCAAGTTGGCATCGTCCTCGGTCCCCTCGACACTGATGACCGCTATCTCAGAGCTGTCAAGTGTGGAGGATGAGGACGAGGCATCGTCGACGGGGGTTGCCGTGGCCATGTCAACTTCGGACGCTTCGACACCAGCCCGAGCATGTCCTTTGCGGCGACGTGAGGGTGTGGGTGATAACGGAGAAGTAGGTGTAGCTTCTAAGCTGTCGGCGTTACGTAGATTGAGAGTAACTCTGCTAGATACCGGCTCCGGCGGAGGTGGACGATCGGAGCGGTCTGGGGTACTGGGAAGGACGGGCTCTGGCGTGCCGACCGTCATGTTATGACTGTCCGAAGGCCCTATGGTGTGGTCATGGGAAATAGCGGTCTCGACAGAGGTGCTGCGAGAGAGGGATGTCCGGCGACGTTTACGAGCCGAATGATTGCTGTCGTCGTCGTCAAAAGGGTTGGGGCGAGTTGAGCTAGGCTCGGAGGACAGGGCACGATCTCGCGGCTCGTCGATTCTTGGATCGAGGTCCATCTGGCTGGTGCAAACGGATATAGGGACGAGAGTCGTGGAGCTCTGGACAACAAAGCGTGCAGCAGCGCCGTCTCGACGAGGCTCGGCGACTGGCAGGCGGCAGGGTTAGCATGTGGGTTGAAATATGCGGGGTAAAATGCTGGGAGCCTGGGAGGAGAGAAAGAACATGAATGGGCAAAGAGAGATTCAGAGAGGGTACCAGTCCGTAAAGGAAGGGAAGAAAGAAGATGATAAAGGATGGCAAGCGCGTTGCTGGATGGTATCGAGATGGCAGGTTATACTAAGGTAGCTACCTGTCAGATGGAGGCGGGAAGTAGTAGTAGGGTAAGGTAAGGTCGGTAGTGGTAGTAAGAATAAGGCGAGTGCTAGTAGGATGTAGATGTAATCCGTAACGGGGAAGAAAGATGGGGAAGCTGTGCGGTTTAGTGGCACAGGCAGACAGAAGCGTGTGACGGCAGGCGCGACGGGCGGGCTGGATTGATAGTGCGACTGCTAGGTAAGCAGGTACCTGTACCTAGCGGGGGCTAAGGCAGCACGCACGAGGGGGGAGCTTCGAGGTATCGGCGTGGGGAAAGTACAGGGCAAAATACAAGGTTGTATAAGGCGGGCAGGCACGGTACCCTCTTCGAAGGGACTTCCACTTCAATGTCGGTAAGGTACCTAACCAACTAACTCCGAGGTACCGGGATGTGGGTTATTTCAAGTCAAAAATCCCGAAAGAAGCGTGTATTATGAACGGACTTGGCACTATGAGGATTTCGTGTTGCGTAGCTATGCGTGCTCCGTGAGTATTCCGCACTTGACGGAATATGACACTGCGGTCGTCGCCTACCTTTTGCTCGTAGTTCAGAATGGCTTGACCTGGTGTAGCCAGCTAGGTAGGTCAGTAATACCTCCGTGAAGCTGTCCGGACAGCCAATAACTCTCTGGGTGGTTGTCGTCGAAACCTGCAATGCGTAGCCGTTGAAGTCTTGTCTATATCGACGCTCTGAATGGAATAGTCCGTGGCACCGCTTCGCGCTTCGCAGCTGGTGTTGTAGGCGAGAGCCTGGGGTCGAGATTCTCGCTTTCGGTATAGTAGCGCGGACGATAAAAATGGGTGCGAGTAATCCTCAGGTAGGAGATGATTGACGTAGGAATTCCGTACCAAGCTTGGGCTCTAGATCTATAACCGGGCAAAGGTGGACAGAATCACGACGGAATGGAATGTTCTGAAAGTGACAGTAGCTCGACTTGGCAGGCAAGAGGCAGGCAAGCCCGTAACGACCAAGGCGGGTGGGTTAAGTAGGTACGAAGAGTGGGGACGTTCTGGATAGCTCTTCGGTTGCGTGCCGGGATCTAAGCAGTGGGCGCGGAGTTGAACGTGGGATGCCTACTTTAGCGGGAAGTGGGAAATGGAAAGTGCAAGTCCAGGTACCTGCCTATATATGTAGGTAGGAGCCTAGTAGCAAGTACCGCGTTTAGATGCAGATCAGTTGCGCGTCGTTGCTGCTAATGACGACTAAGCAGGCATCTGTAGGTACACTGGCAAGTGGCCACTGGTGGGGGAGGGGTACGCGACGCCGGAAGTACGGAATACCTACGGTGGCATGTACGGAATACGGAACACACCTGCATCGATATATGAGGCAATCTTTGGGAAGTGTCTCTAGGAATTGGATATAGGTAAATACCTAAGGGAAGGTAGGTAGGTAGGTACTTTCTTTATCAAGGCAGCTTATCGCCCCACCGTACCTACCTAGGTACTTTGTTGTAATTGACACTTCGCACCGTAGGGCAGAATATCCTGTGCATGTATTCCGTAATCCGTACGTATTTTACGGATTATTTTCCGGACCTACGAGGGTCTCGTTTGTCAACACTTAAACAATAACCATCACGATACTTATTTCGAGTTTCCAAAGATAATTCATTCTTAACAATAACGCATTAAGCTAAACAGCTCACATGTAGGTAGGCTGTAAGTTGATTCGGCGGTATTTGTTGATAGAGAGTCCCGGATAAAAGGGCATCCATTAGTACCTGCTACGTACGAGCATCGTACTCCGTGTTAAGGAACCGGCCCGGGCTTTCTTACCTCGTGACAAGCGATCCAAGCTTCCTCTTGCATGAAGGGACTGGTCTGAGATTGAATCGATTACTTAAAGGCTGTTGGGTAGTGGCAATTGATGAGGTTCACATTGGCACGGACTCCGGAGTATTCTTCACCTCAACAGTCGGGAACTCGGGGGTTGATTTTTATGTGTATATCCCGTGTGACGTCAGTTACGGCTTACGTAGGTAGCGCCCCGATACTGAAATATTCCCACCTCTCTCATGGATGCCTACACGAAGACATCACCAAGAAAAACGAGAAAATCATGAACAGCGCGGATAAGAAAGATCATGGTCAATCAATAACAAGTGTTATGATCAACCGTTCGGATCATGCCTTAAGTTGCTAGAGCCAATTCTGAAAGGTAGTACTTGGAGGATAAAGGAAAAAAGAAGTAAAGAAAGAAGTTTTCTCCTTCACCGTTGGAATCCGGATCCTATCTACCTATTCTGCGGTATACGCAAAACGCATTACGGATACTCTAGAGTCGCATATCTCGACGCTCAAGCCGGTCATGGACAAGAAGAAAAAACTGGTTTTTCAGCTAGACACGCCGTACTCGGCTGTGTCATGGTATGACTTCTCGTGCACTGTATTCTGTAGCCTCAAACGAGTAGCTAACTCGGACATGACAGGCCTCAGATACTTCCCAAGGATCAAGAAACCATCCTTGAACTCCTTTGCAGGTACGTAGCACTCTTCCTACATTGCTTGCCGAGCCCTTCCACCAGATGTAGAGGCTAATGTCGGACTGGTCAAGTCTGCTTACGCCTTTGGGTCACTACCGGTCACAGCACATTCACCCATCCAAAGGCAACCGAGCCAAGAAAAGGAAGCGTAGAGAGCAATCCGGTCAGGGGTCGGCTCCACCGGTTCCGCCAGCCCCCGAGCTACAGGCTTACTTAGACATCGGCCTGTCCTCCGTATCGCGCTGTCTGCAGAAGGCCGCGTCAGACAACCTGGGATCAGAGTCTTCACAAGATGGTCCGGGTTCAAGCGGGCGGGCCAATGCCCGATTCTATTCGGCTATCTTTGTCGCGAGGTCAGGGCAACCAAACGCCCTAAGCTGTCATCTTCCTCAGATGGTAGCAGTGGCCTCGAAAAGTCAACCATCCCAGTTGCCTATCAGACTAGTTGAGCTTCCAAGGGGTTGTGAAGGTCGGCTGTTTGAAGCTCTGGGCATTCCTCGTGTGTCCTGCATAGGGATATGTGTTGATGCTCCGAACTCCAATGCTTTAGTCGACTTCGTGCGGGAGCATGTTCCTATGGCTGAGATGCCATGGCTTAGTGAGGCTAATCTCGCCGAGTACCGGGCGGTCAACATCAATGCTGTGCAGACAGTCATAGGGGCCAGGAAAAAGATTGAGAGGAAAGAAGATGCAGGGAGAAAGTGATTCGTGCTGCTTGATCAGCCATGAGTCACCCCGTCAGGTGGTTGGAAAGCGACGTTGCCTCTTACAGTGCTGCTGGTCAAAACTGCGCCTGAGCTCAGAGTGACTCTGTATTACAAGTATGCGACGTAGATGAATGGGATTCTCCCCAGAGCATGAATCCATTGTTGTTGTTATCACTATGTTTTTCATCGGATGTGGTCCAGCTGCGTGATGGCATATACTGCTGCTACCAGAAAGGGGCATGGTTCTAGACGAGCGGATGTGTGCATTGACATAGGATCACATTCGATCGCAATCTTCCTTCTGTTGGCAGTTGTCTTCGTCGCCCGTTCTCGTTATCTCCTGCCGGCTTGAATATCATATTGACTCACGTACTTCAAGAAGAACAGGTATGTTTGTTTGCAGAAAGCACTAGACAGGATCTTTGTTTAGTCATTATCTGCCATGTTGTTGTTGTTTGTTGCGTTTGAGTCCATCGCGGCTGTCATCGTCGCCATCATGGTCGCCGTCATCGTCATCGTCATCGCAGCCGCCGTTTCAAGTCTGCCTGCTACAAAAACAGTTGGGAAGGCACGTCCGTCCAGCAATTCTTCCTTCTTCCTTCCTTGACAGCTCTTGCCGAATCTACTGGAGGTACGTATGTCATAAGAGTCCATATTTCAACCTTGTTCTCTTCTGACATCACCATCCTCTCCTCTCGTCTCTCTCTCTCTCTCTGCCGCTCTTCTTCCTTTTCTCTCCAGCATCGGGTCTGCCTCCCCAGGCCCAGTCACCAGTACATGAGGTCCTGTCTTCCCTCTGAACCGCAACACCACAGGACCAGACTCCAAAACTACCTAACCTGCTTTCTTCCCAAGTTCGTTCTCTCTATCGCCTGTAGGTAAGTCAAGATCTTGTCTTCTTGGCAACATCAACCATCTGCTTCCACCGATTAGGCCCTGGGATTGTCTTCATCTACTTGAATATCAAGTAGATGAAGGGTTTCCTACATTGCTCCTGATTGTTTGGCAACCGTTTGTTGTTCTAATGACACTCTTATCTTTGCTGGTACTAGTTGAGAGTCGAGACATCAGTATCATGACGAATGCTCCCACTGTCACCACCGTCCTCATTATCATCGCCGTCTTCACCACCGACACCACTAATAGCAGAATCACTAACTTTCCCGTACAGAAAATGGATAAACGCGGAGATATGAGCATTGCCAGAGCGCTCCAGGCTGAATTTAGCCAGTCCAAACGGGACGGGCACAAGCCGAGAGGTCTTAGTAGAGCGCCATCTCAAGCTTCTCGAGGAACAGGTTAGTACTACCCTGGTTCCGCTGCCTCTTCCCCTCACTCCTCTTCACAGCATATGCAGAACTGCACCAACAGTAGGAATATCAAAAGATATCTGCGCAACTCTCTACTCAACTGAACGTGACACTGATTCGAATTCCTCTAGATTATTACTCTCGACCTGCTGGTGTGCCTTTCGACCGTTCACAGCGCCCTCAGCAGCCTGGCGTATCTATAGCTACGTCAACCTGTCGCCCTGGACTTTCTTCAGGACCAACATCTCAGTTGCCGAGCAACTATGGTAGACTCTGCCATGCAGGCTCACAAACCAATGCAAGCTCACAGGCCTGGGGTGCCGCTCGAAAAGAAGATGAGCGGCCCAAACATTCGGAAGAAGATAATTATGGCCGCTTATCCCCTGTCTTATCCCCAAAAGTTACGGCCCAACAGTCGAAGTCTCACGGTCTTCCTCCTCCCGTTTGTCATGCAGGCACACAGACCTCGCCTAAAGCCCAGCCGCAAGAACGGAAGCCCTTTCGTTTGGCACGAGATAGTCGTGGTCGTTATGTGCCTGGTGGTTCTGTGCCAATCATGACTTCGAAGATACTGGATAATTCAGCCCGCAAGCCTGCCAATGCTGAAGAAAAACCACGCTACTCAAGCGAAGAGGTACGCCAACGAGCCTTTCTCCTTTCTCTAACCTGTCCCTCTTTGCCGTTTATATGGATCTGACAATTTTATTTAGCAGAAGACGAACAGCACAAAACCCGAAGTCTACCTGCCACCTGGTCTCAGTCGTTCTCGGTGGGCACCAGTCAGTAAAGGGAAATGAGGGCCAAAGGTAATCTTGTAAGTTGATTGCGTATGTACCTACTTGATGAGGTTTGCTAACTCTCTGGACCTAGGCTCATGCAACTGGTAGTCTGATTCCCGTTACCATGTTCAGATGCCTGTAGCAAGCTCCGCCAACTCCCATCCCCCCCTCCCTTTTTTTTCAAATTAGTGGCTATCTGAACTTCCTAGCCTTGCCCACCGCTTTTGCTCCCCTTTTACGCACTTTCAACTTTCCCCAAATGTTTTAATGGCCAGTTCAGGTCGCGAACTCATGTATGTTTCATGCCATCCGGGCAACTTAGACTAGTCGAGAATGGTTTCGCATGCCTGCCTGCCCGCTTGCCTGTCTAATTGATTGTGAGTTTCGGACCAAAGATTCTCATATGTCTATTAGAGGCACCTGCAAAAGGGACTCTGTTCATGGCAGATCACGACTTGAAGTGTTGCATCGGGCCCTTTGGCTCAGCAAACGCCGGGGAAAGGAGCTAGGTAGAGTAACAAAATGGGACAACCGTTTCCATGCCAAACTATGAAAAGATATAGACACCCACTACTTCTCATCGAAACCATGCAAATTTATCGTCAAGCAGATAGGTTGACATCAGAAACTAGTGTGCGTGATGGTGATTGACTTGTGTGTTTCAAGTTTTTTGTCTAGGTCTCGTTTCTACATCCTCACCGACCTCTCTACCTACCATCACTCATGATATTCTTCTCCATCATCTTCACGGCGTCCCGTACCTTGGGGCAGTAATGCCGTCGGAGAATCTCACCCTCCCAAACCGTCGTGGCGAAGGGATTGCTGCCCTCCTCACTCTGTGCGAGCGCATTGAAGACGCCGTCGCCCTTACGCTCCTCCGTGTTCCAGAGCGCGGCGATTTTGCGGCCGTGCGTGTTGCCTACGTCTGCTAGTAAAGCGAGGAGTGCCTGGGCACTCTTCTCGGGGACGTGCATGGCTGTCGTCATGAGCTGCTTTGCGAAGGCGGCGAGTCTGATGGGGGGTGTTGAGCGGATGTTCCAGGGCGGGAGGAGCACGGCTGTGAGGCAGCGGATGAGGAGGACGGTGGTGGTTTGCAGGTTTACTTTGTTGGTGCGGGTGTCGGGGCGCCCGGGGGAGTCCGGGTCGGGGAGGTGCAGGGAGCGCGCGCTCAGCTCGATGTCGGCGAATTGGGAGATGGGGAGGAGGGTTTGCCAGAGGTGGGTTGTGAAGAAGGAGAGGTCGAGGTGGAGGTCGGCTTTGGCGTTGTGGGCGTCTTGGCCGGCGAGGAGGGCGAAGGCTGTTGCGGTGCAGAGGAGGGCTTCGCGGGTGGGGTTGCGGGTGGGTGGGGAGTCGGAGTCGGAGTCCTCGGGGTTTTCGCCGTCGGGGGAGGAGGTTTCGTCGGCGTCGCTGTGGCGGATTAGGTCCTTGAGGGCTTCGAGGAGATCACCGAAGAATTGTTGGTTGATGAGGTGGGCGAATTTGGCGAGCCCCTATTTGTTGTCTGTTAGACTGGGTGTGTGTCATGATGACTTTTGTGGTTTGCTTACCTCTAGGACGGCGCCCATTAGATGGGGGGTTCGCAGCTTGAGGATGCGGAAGTATGTGGTGAAGACGGCCTTGAGACACTCGGATTGCATTCTATCGCGCTCTTCGTGCAGGACGTTTGCGCTGGCTTGGTCCATGTCTTTTTGGAGGGCTTTTTCTTCTTTGAGACTAAGAGGAGTTAGTGGGAGTCATGGTGAATCTTGCAGAATCGTTCGGAGCAAATAAACTCCTATTTTACGGAGTGTTTGATGAGGGAAATATGATACTTACTGTTTCCGTTCCCGTTTTGTCCGGAACACTCTCTTCTGCTTCTTGCGACTCTCGGGCATGGGTAAATCAACGGATTCGTTTGAGGCTTTGCCCGAGAATTCGGATAGTAATCTCAGGTGGAGGAAGAGGTTGATGACACTCTCGTGAACCTGGTAGTCCTTCGCCTTCATCATTCTGCATAGAGTCGAAACAGCTTCGAATGAGGGACGGCCCTCCTCGTCGTCGTTGAACAGGGTAATAATGGCAGAAATGGCCTTCTCGAAGTCCTTGTCGGGCCGCCGTGAGCTTAGCTTCCATACCAGAATGTTGATAAGTTCGGCGCGGAAGTTGAAATGAGGGTGTGTTGTGAGGAGTGACGCAGCGCATGTTATGGCGACACTCGCAAGACTGGCGTTAATGGCTTCGCCCTTCTTGGCCTTCGCATACCCGGCGAGTTCCTTCACATAAGCCTGGTAACCGGAAACCAAAGCCTGCTCAAAGGCCCTTATATTCCGAATCTCTTTGCTAATCTTCTCGCCTGGCTCACCCATATTGGGGCGAATCCGATAGCCGGGGATAACGTCCTTGTATATAGCCATCCGCGTAACGAGGGAAAGCGATATGATGGCGGGGATCTTAGACTCGCCAATCTTGGTCAAGGCCTTGAATGCGCCCGGGTTCTCGTAAGGTTGCTCATTGAGCACCGACGCCAGCTTCGCGAGCTCTTCCTTGGCATTGCGAATCTGCTCCTTTACGGGGATTTCGGGTTCCTCTGGTTTCTCTTCCTCGGCCTCTTCCTCCTCGGCTCCTGATCCGTCTCCTTCGCCGTCCAGCCAGTCATCGTCGCTTTCCTGCAGATCCTCGACTGGTGTAGCCACAGCCTGAATGCGACCATCTCGTTTCACGGGTAATCGGTTGTTGACCTTCTCCTTCTTCGTGCCTTTCCGCGCCTTGTACTGGTCCTCGAGGAGATCCCATTTCGCGGCGTTCTTGAAGAATGCACTTTGGATCTTGGAGTCGCCCCGTGAATCGCCCTCGTCATCCGACTGGGGCGGGGTCAACTTTCTCTTCTTGCTCGGTCTCGAAGACATGTTGGGGGTATATGGGTTGGTGTATGAATAAAGACAGAAAGTCCGGGCGATAAGTCGTCGCTCTAGCGCGTAAAACAAGAAGTTTTCCCCGAGACAACTTTAACTTTTAGGAGACCCTTTCGCGCGATAAGCCCCACCGTGGGGTCCGATAACGCTACGATAAGATACATGCAACCAATCGGGTTGATTCCTGGCATGCACTGAGCTCCACCTTTGCGATCGGGCAGGTGCCTAGGTACATTAACGTCCCCATATTAATTTATTTCGACGCTCGCATCGTTTGCATCATTCGCATCGCCAACGAGGGACCTCTTTTGCGCAATTGACGTCGTTGCTTGTTACTGTAATTCAAAATGAGGCCTTTAACCGAGGAAGAGACTGTGAGTTCTTTGATTATTGGTCTTCATCTTCACAATTGATATAAACTGCAGATTCACTAATTCTTACCGTTGCCGTGTATAGAAAATCCTCTTCGAGAAGCTCGCGAACTACACGTCAGACTTGAAACCCTTGATTGCCCCCCTTAGCGACGAAGCCAATGCCGACCGATACGTATTCCGGTTGATCAAGGATCGTGTACGAGCATAGACCGTTATTCCTGTGTAGAGTAACGCTCTTGCTGACTTGAATGTTGCCGCCAGGTCTACTATGTTCTTCTTTCCATAGCGAACCGTACGACTGCCCGACTCCCTCATACAATTTGTAACTGTTCGATATAAATGGAGCATTTCTGATACGTTCGATATATAGTTGCGACCTCGGTTGCTCGGGATAGCTTGGCTTCAGTGGGCATCTGCCTAGGTATGGGTTCTCCTATCACGCGAGCAAGTTTTGGGTAGACACAGATGGACTGACTCTACGTCGCATACAGGCAAATTCACAAAGGTACTGTCGCAATCCGTCTCGGAGTCAATTAGACCGTGAAAAGAGTCACATGAGAGTCCGTTCAACCGACTAACGCCCCCGTTTAGACACTGAAATTCCGCCTACACATCACGGCCCTGCCCATTCTGGCTGCGTAAGCACCGCGATTCCCTTCGTCCACGACATCGACTAACCTGCAGCTGCAGTCACGCGAGATATAAGATTTGGATCAAGCGTACGTCCATCGTGCATGTTCTCCTCCATAAGTTGTTTACTAAAGTTGACGTCTGCAGCCAACGGTGTCATGCCTTTCCTCTACGGAAGCCACATCTCCAAGGCCCACGTCGGCCGCTGGACCGAAGACTGCCCTTCCAATGTTGGTGTAATTGTGAGTCATGGACTGGCGTCGCTCTGCATAGACTCTCGACTTACCGGATTGTTCTAGGTTTACGATATGTCCGACAACCCCCTTGGATGTAAGTCCCCTTCCCGCTCTGTGTAATAATCGAAAGGAATAGCGCTAACATATTGTTATAGTCGGTGTATCTGCACGGAGTACCGCAGAGTAAGTCTCATTGACATCCGACTATGGAAATGACTATCTCCCATCTACCGATCTTGCTAACCCAACACCCTCCAGAGCCCGCCGCCTAGACCCCACGGGAATCGTTGTTTTCAGACAGGCCGACTGCGGCGAGTACCTACGTGATGAAGATACCCTGTTTGCCGGATAGATGATGATGGGCGAGATTGTCGTCTGGAGACGGTAATGGGTTGGAGGGAGTTCGGGTTTTGTCTTTTTTCTTTTAAGGGGGAGAAAAGGGGAAAGAGAAAACGCACATATTCGCACGCACGCACGCACGCACGCACTACAAAAGCATAGAAGGCGTTTTTTGATGGATACCTAGCCGAAAATTCGATTTCGTTGTCTACATTATTTCGTCTTGTGTCTCAGGGGTGAAAAAGTCATAATCCATTCAATGCGATGGCTTCTAGTCATGACTGCCATTATTAACCATATCTTCTACTTCATAGGTACACAACTCTACTCCGTCTACAAAACCGCCTCATTCCCTGAAACACCACCAACCGGCGAAACAGGTCTACTCTCCCTCCTAAACAAACTAATGTTCTCGCGATGCGCAACATACTCACTATCAGCATATCCCAACAACTCGCCAATCTTCCCGCTCCGATGGCCCTTGATGCGCGCAATCTCTGGCGCGGCGTAGTTGACGAGGGCACGACCGACTTCGATGGGGTTGCAATTCTCCCATTTCGCCGCGACGGGGATGGGCGTTGCGGAGCGGGAGGCCAGGGCGGAAGGAGGAGTCGATGTGGACTCGGTGGTGGTGGTTGGTCGGTTGACAACGACTAGACGGACGGCTTCTTGCTGCGCGAAGTTTCCATCTACGTCCAGGACACCAACGGGGAGTAGACCCGCCTTACCCGAGAGCGCGGCGTGCGCACCGGCGTCAATGTACAGGGTTCCGTGCGGAGCGAGACCGTGCAGAAGCCAGAAGTAGCGGTCGCGAATAGGGGTAGATAGCGGGAGGAAGCGGGTGTGTAGGGGTGGTTTCTCCAGTGCGTCGAGGGCGAGGGATGAAGCTGAGCGGGTGATGGAGTCTGTTGAGGGGGTGGAGGTTGATGTGCTGTCTTCGGGTGGTGATGAGATGCCTTTGCTTCGCTTGGCTTGGAGATAGCGCACGATTTTGTGGATGTTGCCTGGACGGGAGGAGCGCGTGATGATTGTTGTTACGCCGGCTGATGTTGCTAGTCGGGCTGCGACGATCTTGGTGCCCATGCCGCCTGTGCCGAGTGAGGAGCCTGCCGAAGAGACTGGTCACATAGTTAGCAGTTTAAATCTTTCAGGGGTCACAGGGTTGCACTGTATCGTACCATCTGCTTGTATGGCACTGATATCCTCAACCTCCTCTATAGGGCGGGCATCTGGGTGTGTGCGGGGGTTCTTGTCATACAGACAGTCGACATCTGTCATGAGGAATAAAAAGTCGGCGTGTACCATGGCAGCGGTGATGGCGGACAGTGTGTCATTGTCACCGAACTTGATTTCAGCTACAGCCAGAGTGTCGTTCTCGTTGACGATAGGGATGACGCCCATGTCGAGGAGCTCTGCCATGGTGTTTTGAGCATTAAGATATCTCGAACGCTAGATCCATAGTTAGAAAATGCTCAATACTGAGAGCTTAAAGGGCGTTGATCTTACATCTGCTATATCGTTCCGTGTAAGCAGAATCTGAGAAATGGGCTGCTGCAAATGAGCGAATAAACTGTCCCAAAGACTCATGAGACGACACTGGCCGATAGCAGCCAGGGCCTGAAGCTTGGAGAGGTGCTTGGGTCGCTTCTCTACATCCATGCGTCGCAAGCCGACACCGATGGCACCGGATGACACGATGATGACTTTGTGGCCATCTTTCCGTAGTTTCACGGCCGTTTCGACAATGAGACTGAGAATGGAGAGGAGAGGCTCATGTGTCTTTTCATCCACGATGGAACTGGTTCCTGAGATGTGTTAGTCAAGTTGGCAATACATTAAAGTTGGTTATTTTATTGTATTCAGTATGATTTTACGTACCAAGTTTGATGACAACGGTGAGAGGCTTAAAGCCCTTCGTGACTGAGATTTGGGTTGAGTGTTAGTACCGATCACCATCTCAGGGGTTGATTCAATGAATGTAAACTTGAGTGAAGATGACTTGAATCATTTAATTCAAATAACACGATAAAAGATATGAAATAATAATCGAAACAACAGAAAACATGAATGAGTAACGGGAGGTGAATAACCGATGGATGAAAGTTGATGAAGATGGATCGACTCACTCGGCGAAGAGATCCCGGATTCCGTCATGACGAAGCTCACGGCTTAGTGAATCCCAGAGTCCCTGTAAACAAATTCGGTAGGCACAGCAACAGCACCTAAACAAAACTCGCCACCTGGTAAATCCACTATTCTTAGATCTTACCAGGAGTAATGAAATATGAAGCGCAAATAGGAGCTGGTGATGGCAGATGCTAGATTTCAGGGTCTACACAGTCGCATGAGGACACAATGACTCGGAGCGTAGATCGGACCGGCAGAAAACCAGCCGCCAGTCAGCTGAAATCCGCTCACCGCCTGCCGTATTAGTGATCATTGCAGCTCAGTTCCTTCGTTACATCATGCAACAGCTTCAACCGATTTCATACGGATACAATACAATTGGGGTCACCACAAAATAAAGATAAAATAGAACTCACGTTTGAACTCATCTCATCTCATTAAAGAACTGAATTGAGGTCAGAATGTTCTTCAAAAAGTCGACGACCCCAGAGGCGTCCTCCACACCAGCCCAACCCTCACCATCCTCATCATCACCAGCACCTACAACACCCTCAAAACAAGAAGATGAGCCCTCCTTCCCCCGCATCCTAAAAAACGACCCAGCCCGCACAGGCTTCGACCCAAAAACCCAATGGTGGGTAAACTACTTCAAGATCCTGACCGGGTCCATCACGCCCGAAGGTGTCTTCCACTACCGCGAATCGCGCTACATCGCCAACGAAGAGCGAGACTGCCAAACATGCGAGAAATGGCGGGACTTCGCCCTCGCGCACTCGCCCACCGTCGTCTTCCTGCGTGAAAAGATCGCAGACTTGAACGGGCGCATCGATTCCTCGAATGTCGTCTGTGCGCGCTGTCCGGCCAGGTTGACGGAGGATGGCCAGGTGCATCGGCAGAGTGGTGGTTTTGATCCCGGATCGGGCATTTTGATTTGCTCGAATGAGATCAGGAGTCGTTCGCATATGGAGGATACGCTTGCGCATGAGATGGTGCATGCGTGGGATCATTTGAGGTGGAAGATGGATTGGACGGGGGATAAGGATTTGAAGCATGCGGCGTGCACGGAGGTAGGTCTCCCCACTACTTTCTCATTACTTCTTTTGATTCTGCCGTCCGAGTGCGATAAAAGGGGTAACCAATGCTAATATATCACAGATCCGCGCCTCCATGCTCAGCGGCGAATGCAGATGGTCGCGTGAGACCTTCACAAGAGGAAACTGGACGCTCACGCAGCAATTCCAGGAATGCGTGCGCAAGAGAGCAGTAGCGTCCTTGTTAGCCCGGCCACGCTGCAGGGATGAAGCCCAGGCCAACAAGGTCGTGAACCAGGTTTGGGACTCCTGTTATTCAGATACCAGACCCTTCGACGACGTGTATAGATAGACGGGAAAGAAGTGAAAGGAGAAAGGGGAAGTTAAGAGTGCTATGCCGGGCTGTCCTGTCATAGCTTGTACCAACATAATGTCCTAGACGGGGGCTAATATCCGTCCATCACGAGAAGCAAGATCCCAACCATGAAATGCATTCATATGTTTGTATTCAGTAACAACTACTTGCCACAATCCATAATAGCAAAGGGAAAAAGAAGAGGAAAAAGAAAAAAGGCCAAAGCCACACACAATCGGAACTACAATTGAAAAGAAAAGAAAAAAACAGAAACCCTTCTTGAACATTCCAGATTCCCATGTTCTCCCCATAAAACCCCCGTTACGTCCAGACGCCCGCTCTGTCGACAATGCAATGGAAACAACAGCAACGCCCTGTTTCTCTTGTTTTTCGAGAATCAATACGTTGACCAAACAACTTCACCCCCTTCGTCCTCTCATGCAAGCGACTCATCCCCGAGTGTTGCCCTTGACGCAATGCTTGACAATCCACGGGTGTACCTGGACTTCTTCCAAGGGTATCCGCTTCTCGGGGTCGAGAACAAGAAGCTGTGATCAACATTAGCAACATGAAAAATTAAAAGAATTAAGAGAAGAGCATACCTTCTTGATGAGATCCCGCGCCTCCGGGCTGACATAGTCCGGAATCGTCATCTCACCCCTTGCTATCCGTCTCTGCGTCATAATCGGCGTGTCCTCAAAGGGCGGCTCGCCAACCAGGAACTCGTACGTCAAAACACCCAGACTCCACAAGTCAACCTTCTCATTGTAGTAGTTGTCAGAGGCACCGGGCTTGATCATCTCCGGCGGCAGGTAATCGAGGGTGCCGCACATAGTAGCGCGACGACTGTTGGGCGCGTGCACGCTCCAGCCGAAATCCGAGATCTTGATCTCGCCGTGGATGCCGACGAGGATGTTCTCGGGCTTGATGTCGCGGTGGATGACGTGCTTGCGGTGCAGGTAGCGCAGGGCGCTGGCCATCTGCGCAATGTACTGCGACGCCTTCCACTCTTGGAACTTGTGCTCGCGACGCAGGTGCTTGTAGAGCTCGCCCTTGGCCGCGAACTCGAGGATCAGGATGACGCGCTTGCTGTCGTGGAAGTGTCCGTAGAGCTGCAGGATGTTGGGGTGGCGGAGGTTGCTCTGGATCTCGATCTCGCGGCGCACCTGTTTCTCCACGCGGCCTTGCGAGAGCTCGGTCTTGTAGAGCACCTTGAGGGCGCAGATGAAGCCGCTTGTGCGTTCACGGGCGAGGTAGACGTGGCCGAACTTGCCCTTGCCTAGTGGTCTGCCAATCTCGAACATGTTAAGGTTGAAGTGCTTGACGGAGGGCTGTTCGATCAGCGAGGGTGCCCGGCGCTCTACGAGTGCGCTCTCATTAGACGAGGACCGTGCCGAGCCGGTTGCGGGCAGGGCTTTTCTGGCGGGTGAGGGTGGAGCGGCGGTGTTCTTTCTCTGGGCGGCTTGGGAGGGGAGGGTCACAGAGGCGGTGATGGCATTAGCATTTGCGCTCTGAGCCTGGAGTGCAACCTTGGACACTTTAGGTCGGGCTGCATTGAGTGTCGCCTGCGTCGTCGTGGAGATGGCCTGTTACGCACGCGCGGTGGTCAGCCCGGCTGTCTGCTTTGACACCGCAATGCAGCAAGCTTTCCTTACCTTGGACTTCGGCGGGTACTTGTTTTCGTCATTAACGTCATTTACCGACATGCGCTCGAAGCGAGATTCCAGCGTCCGGGACGCCATTGTGACTTGCCGATGGTACGAAGAGTGAATTGACAGCGAAGTGAGTGTGTACGGTCGTAAGTTTGTTCGGCACAGTAGCGTCAGATGGATCGGGATGCCCGTGATTGCTTAATTGCAAGCGTTAGTGTAGGTAGGGTAGTCTGTAGTTGTTCGGTTGTGTGGAGGGGAACAAGGCAAAGAGTGGAGGGACGGCTCGTGAAATATGGATTTGTTTTCTTCCGAGCTCCCGTTGCGCGGGCAACCAATGGCTCAATCTCCACCATAACAACCCAAACGGGCAACGCTAGGGTAGGCCCGCCCAGATCCACACGTAGGTACCTTGAAGGTACGACGGTCGGTGACGATAATGATTCAATTTACTTACACCAGTTGGATTGAAGAAACGGAAGTAGAATGAATCAAATAGAGGAAAAATACGCTGTTCAACGTGAAGTTTGCTTTAGTATGGATGTTGCCTGCGGTTCCTGTAGGATAAAATATACCCGTAGCACGGACAAAGGAAACAGTGACATCTTTGTCGCCATGGTCACGCCCGACTAAAATCGACGGCACCTGATCATGATTCGGCAAAGGGAAGAGCTCACTCTTTCTTCTTCCCTCAACTTCCTCGTGCCTGCCATTTGCCTCACCGAAAGGCATCTTATGGAAGTCGACAGCAACTACTACCTATTTCGTGGTACCTTCTTCCTCATTTCGACATCCTTTTTGTGTAAACCCAAATCTTGGATACCACCTGCCTTGAATGATTTGCTACCTCCGTCATCGGAGCATCGTACTTCGTATTCCATGTCCCCCGTCTCACGTACGAGTCGACTCCCATGATAACAACCTCACCTGTCGATGCTTCCTTTCAATATTTTATTGCCGTCGATGAAGTCGACAATAAGCTCAGTTATTTCCGAGACATGAAAGCGATCGTCCTTGACATCGACTATGCGGTATTCCCAGTCAGCAGATCTACCCAATCCTGCTGATTCTCCATGCCTGCGATGTGATCTCGAATCCCACGAATTATAATCAACCCGTCAGTCGCAGATGAAAAGATGCAATGTTCTTTGCTGTCGTTGCGGCTGAGACGCCACTGTTGCGTGCTCACCCCTACCGCTGAGCCTCTTGGTCCTACCTGCATCACGCCACCAAGGTCGGTTTCGATGTGAGGGTACTCATGTTGACTGATGGCCAGTAGCAGTTCTCAAGCCAAATTGACGTTTGATACGTGCCATTTTGAGTCCTCGCGACTCTAGTCGACCTTTCAGCTGTCGCAGGCATTGAGGAGGTTACCTACCTAAGTGATCGTATTCGATCACATCGCAGAAGTGGCATCCATTGCCTCAGCAACAGCACGATGTGCTCGATGAATCGGCACACCTTTGTTCTATTATGGTCCACAGTTTTACCCATTACTGTGCCGACCTAGAGATCAGACTTGAGGCTGTATCAATACTGTCTCCAAGTTTTCCGGGAACTGCATCTTTGCCGACCTTGGATTTGGCCAATAATGACCAACAACCTCGAACTTGCCGTCTCCGGCTGTGAGTTGCAACATGGTCGCGTGCTGTCATTCCATGTCGTTGGCACTAGCACAGAGTGAACGCTGGTCATGTTAACATTGCCGAAGGGCTCAGTCCTGTTGATGGACTCCTTGCGCTTATATGCTTGGCTGTGTAGAGCCAACCCACTGGGATCCTTGAGATACAGCGTAAGGAAGCAACAGCCTTGATCTCAACCTGATCGATAGTTTGAAGTGTTCAAGCCGACCAAGTGAGAAGTCATCAAGTAATGATCCCATCCTCCTTGCGTCGATTATCGTTGAAGATGAAGAAGTAACCCGGACGAGCGTTCCGAGCCTCGCAAGCTTGACCATACCTGGCCGAGAAATTCCCCAGCCTCCTAGAACTACTGCCGAGACCAAGTAGTCCGTCGTTACCCGGGTATCCCTTACATTTCTCAAGCGCCTGAATATCTCATCAATCAAGCGATTGCGCACACACTGTGCCCATGCTGTGGCTATGGTGACGACGATGTGGTCCCCGCCTCTTCGCTGCCGTCGCCTGACTGCCCTGGAGAAACGGATAGAGAAACGGATAGAGAAACCGACCCAATCTCGATGCTAGGTATTTGTCGTATGCCGCTTTATGCGTACGGATTATTAATCCGTATCTACCTGCTGGTAGTGTCTGCTTGCCAGCTCATAGCTTGAAATCTGGCCTGGTTGGTGGAGCCTTTGTATAGAGCATGACGGGGCCCTGCCTTACGATCCACTCGTGGGTATCACTTCAAATGCAAGTACATACAGGTAGGCGTCCGGATTTATTCCTGGCGACTTTGCAGTCTGATAGAGTTATCAATCTGTTGATCACAGCCTAGGTATCAGGCAGTACGGAATAGATTGACCTGCTAGCAACGCCTGCTAGTCCACTACCTGGTCTTGGACTCCATTTAGCTGTCAACCCTCGTTTCTCCAATTCTCTCTACAACCTCGATATTACACAAAATAGGCTGGGGCCCCATCGTTTCTCTCCTCGTCACTTGCTTTCGTTGCCTAACACGATCATCCGAACAGCGGCTATGTCTCGTAACCTCGAGTTCAATGCGACAGTTTCGCCGCTCACTTGATCGATACATCTGATTGGAAGTAAACACCGCTGGTCAGTTAACAACTTCGCGGACCAATATGACACCAGGCTCAGGCCTCAGTTGGTCGGAACTATTATGTATGTGCATTACCTGCAAAACACCGTTGAGATCCCGTTGAAGGGCAAAGCCACGGCCCACGGTCCAGGATACCGGGACTCAGATCCCGTAGTGAAGCGACGTGACGAGGTCGGTCGGTATCTCGACCCACCAACCCCTGTCATTCTCAGCCCTAGGTGGACCCCGATTCTCAAGCTTGACCTTGATAACCTTCGATTGGTACCTAGGTATCTCCGAGTCGTGGTGTGTTTAGTCGCATCGCTAGCCGCGGCATCTCAAACAATAGTGTCGTCTTTATTTACCGTAGTTGCTAGTGTGGATACCTACATATTCGATCAACTCTGATCTCCTGGGCGCGGATCGTTGTCCCACAGATCTTCGGGCTGCAGAATCCGGATCCTCGGGTGTATGTATACCGTATGCAGATCTCCATCGAAACTGGCGCCCCGATTTCCAACCTCCACCGAGCTGATGGTCCGGCTGGCTGTACTATCATGAGAGTCCCGTATCCGAATTGTACACACGGCTTTGAGGGTCTTGGCATCACTGAGTTGATGGGAGAGCCAGCGTCTACATAGTACGGGGGCTATGGTCATGAACAGAGCGCCCAATGAAGCGAGAGAGTTGCTAGCAAGTGTCCAACTCGAAGAGATTGGCCGCTTGCTTCCGAAAGTTGCCTCGCGAGGCTCATCGCCGCAATAGAACCCTGGACGGTGACAGAAGCCGGCTCTAGGAATTATTGACTGCATGTCCCCTGGTCGCTTTCTACCCCTGTGAACAGTACACAGCATTGATGACATATCTGAATATGGAAATGTGAACGACACGCATCCATGCCGATGATGTCGCTAGTTGGAAGGTTCTGTTTGATCTCGTCACAGTCCTGAACGACTTGACACCGGAGTATATAAGCCTTGACACCTCGCCGGTGAGTCTCAAATGTTCAGAGCAGTTGTTCTTCATGCATCTATCCCCTCTCAAGCCGCCATTCATCAATTCACATCTACTCCCAGTCCATCCAACATGCAGCTCGTCAACGTCGTTCCCGCATCTCTGGTCACCTTGGCCAATGTGTGCTACAACCCGCTAGACTGCATGCATCAACAGCAGCAAGTCGCTTTCATCAACCAACAAGCCCCCTTGGCCGTCATGAACCCCCAACCCATGGCCTTTGTCAACCAGCAACAGCCCAACGTGTTTGGATCACCACACATGCAAGCCCAGCACCCCCAAGCATCCAACCTATACAGCCAGTACAGCGCCGAGTTCTTCAGCGCCCCTCCTGCAGCAGCAGCAGCTGCTGCTGCTGCCAGCACCCCACACTCCAACCTCTGCTACAACCACGCCGAAGGCCTGCACAAGAAGGACTGTGTCAATGAAGGCGAGATCGGCTTCTACGCGGCGGACTACTGCGCTGCGCACTGGAACAAGCCTCCCCGGGAGTGGGTCGAGTTCTCGGATGCGAAGGGCCACACGGCCAATGTTGGGCAGATCATGTCGTTTACCTCGAAGCAAGCGTGTGAGCAGGCATTTTCGACGCTGGTAGATTTGTGCTATGATGTGTGGGATGCGGGTGTTTGGATGGCGCATGGTGTTAGTCTTAGTGTTAACTTTTGTCGGTGGGATTAGGTGGCCTTTCGGTTATGAAGATGGGAGGAGTATGAGGCGGCTAGGTATCTAATGGAAATGAGATATTCACATTTAACGTCTGATCTATCGATTTGCTTCTTTTGGTGACAGTAATAATAGTAATTGGACCAAGTTGTCTATTCGTGTACATCTCCAGAACGAACTACCGTACCATTGACCTCGATTCTAAGACGTATTGAAGATAGCACAAGTTTGAGACCGTTCACTCAACAATGGTTAATGAGTAGGTGGTTTTAAAACAACAACGCAAGCAACCGTTGTGACTACGATGTCAAGTCTCTAATTTTGGGGAGCAGGAAACAGGCTTGAGCAGAGTAGGCGGTCGTCCGTACAAACTGCTCTATAAGTGGGCAGATGAGCGAACTTAACAGAACCATATGCACACGTTTGACTTGTGTATGAAAAGAAGACCGATTTATTAAGATTGAAGCCACGTTTCGTAACCGATTTTGTGTATAAGCCCGCCGAGAAGGAGTTTACGATAAACTGTGAGTTTAAAAACTACGCCGAAACATGACACGGTTCAGCAAAAGGAGTATGAAATGCGATGTTCATGATATAATGTTCATTGATTGATGCGATAGTCCAACGGGTCAAGTCGTATACCAATTTATACGATGAGGCGCGACCAACAATGAAGCCGCAAGACCAGCATGGTGATATCCTCAAACTGTCTCCGAACCAATCCATATTCCGAACCCCATCCGTTCCGTATTCATATCCCATAAGTTCATTTCCAATGGTCGTGTAAACTGTACGCCCTAATTCCTCCATCAGCAACCATCCCCAAAATCATCTATCCAGGACTATCACATACCTCTACCTGCCTCTAACACTCATTAGCATACCAGTTCTCGCCCTGAGCATAGCACCGACGCTTGAATTCCTCGATCTTGTCCTCGTTTCCGAGGTCGCAGTAGTCCTCGGCCCAGTGGTAGCACCAGCAGGTGCCGGCTTCGAGCTTGTTGCAGATGCGCATGGTGGCTTCGTGTTCCTCCGCCACGCTCTTGTCGGGGTTCTTGCAGCGGAAGGTTCCGTCGCCGCAGGCCGAGGCGACGGAGACGAGGGCGAGGAGGGCGACTTGGAACTTCATTGTGATTATTATTGGGAGAAGAGGAGTTTGGTGTTTGATGAGGTATTGAGTATTGAGGTGTGTAGAGTGAGGCTTGTTGATGGTGAATGAGATGGGAGTGATACCTATGTCTTGGTGGTGGACTGGTGCATTTATAGTCGCTCATCAGAATCGACTCCTCGAGAGTCGACTCCACGATGACATGCCGGCAATGCACTGAGGCTCTCGTCAGGGATACTTAGTCGTAGATCCTATTCAGCCATCCCGTTCCGCCACACCGCCAAGTCCCGCAGTCCCGCGTCGGCAGACGCGGCGATCTTCATCAAAACTGCCGTTCACTTACCTTGCTCCGGGATTAGAGCTTCATCATCACAGTGTACGTCGCGCCAAGCCCGGGATCGCGAAAATCCATGGCGGAGCTCATGTTCAGCTCTCCGGCACTATCTTCACTGAATACTCGTTCTGTATAAGTTGGACCCAGACATTACCAGATACAATTGGATCTCGTACGATTCTCATCATCGGTATATAGTCAACTGCACAAGAGATCGACCAAGACGCGTACGATGCTACCTAATCCGTAGCGCAGGTAATAGTCGCGGGACCCCTGGATTGGGGGATGAGCTCCTTGTTCAGAGTATCCGTACGTATGGAGACGTCAACAAAGTCGGAGACGAAGTCAACTCAGCCAATCAGCCGATCAGCCGAGCTACGCGACAACGTGAACGGGTCTCCATGGTTGATCGTCAATGCATCGCATCAACATGAGCGTTGTCGAAGTCTCTCAGCCCCAGACGACGAATCCTTACCGTCAAGTGCCAATCAGATAGGGCTGGCCCCATTATCCGTAGGGCCGAAGTGGAGAGGTCCATCCGTGAAGCTTGAATTTCCTGCAGGAGAAACCCACCTGATGGCGTGGCCCTGGTCCATTCTCCGCACCGTGGAGGATACGGTTGAGACTCCTCTGAATAAACCGTAAAACTTACGGAAAACTACGTATCCGTTTCATGTGCGGGGTTGTCATGGTTGAATAGCGCATTGCCGGCTCCGTACTGTGCAAAGTTATCCATTTTCGCACAGCTCGGAGATAACAGCACCGTACGCGGGACAGACGGATCTGAGTACATATTCTGTACTCCGTTTGTATGCCGGCACGAGACAGCATGGATTTGTGAACTCCAATTCTCTCAAGGTTCTTGCCTGCCTACGATGATACAACCCTGCCGACTATTTCTCCAATAGTCCCTTTTTGCATCAGGAGACAGTGTCAGAAGATTCTTACGATATCTCATACGCTGCCAGTACCTGGATACCTACCTCACACTTTGAGAACCGATGATGAGACTCGCGTTGCCGTCACGATGGCTGGTATCTCTCAGCTCCGGGACAGAATCCAGGTGCAAGTGTCGACGATCTACCCTTGGTGTTGGCAGGCCAGGTCACCTAGGGGGATGCATGCTGAGGAAGAATATCCAGTCTAGACTGTGACCGGCCGTCTCTCTCGAGCTCCCGGCGGCCAATGAGATACACGATGTTGAAGTGTTTACGTGTCGTCACAGCTCTTGTCCTGGGGAGCTGAAGGTAGCTAGCCCTCAAGGGTGTGATATGGTGCTACTACGAGTCGATGTCGTGAGTGCTGTGAAAGAAGTTCGTAAGGTGTTCAATGAAATGACCGGCTTGGCTGATCCGGAGAACATATTTTCACTCATTCGGTCGTGAAGGGGGCTGCTCAGAGTGAGAGAAGCGATTAAAGCTGAACTGATTGTTTCATCACCAGCACACATATAATCGTGTCGATATCTCTGTGCGGACAAGCTTGATGTAGGTGCTTGTTGTTGATCACTAATCAGTACTCTGACGCTCAAGACGTGTCTCGACTCCAAGAGGACGACATCAGCGAAGGCCATCACTGTTTAGAATATATCTGAATGATGATAGTATAACTTCTCATGACTTCTCGATTCAAAGAACCTTTCACACTTCTCTCTCCTTAGCCAATCACGTTTCCGACATTCCAATCCATCAGTCGCAGCAGCCATGGCGCCCGGGCACAACTCCTTATATTCCCAGGGCTTCAACTTCTCCAGTTATGTTGAAAAGGGTGTCGACGCTCGGACGGGCCAGTATACCTCATCCATCACGTTATACGAGTCTCCAGCCAAGGCACGCAACTGTGTTTCCTTCACCCTCTCTTTGAACTTCAGCCCCTTAAACACAGAGAACTGCGGCTTCGGCACTGGCTGGTCATTAAACCTCTCCCAGTATCACCATGCTGAACCGCGTCTTCTTTTCCTCTCTACGGGCGAGCACTATCGAGTCACTCAGACTGGGGGTGCTCTGCATGTTGAAGACCAGAAGCTGAAGAGCTTCAAGTTCCAGCAGAAAGGCTCAGACTTTGAGATTATTCACAAAGACGGTAGAATCGAGGTTCTATCCAACTCCCACAACATCTACAACGCCAGCGTACCAGTCAAGTTGTATGCCGCTAACGGCCGGTCACTGACGTTGACCTGGACGGCTCACGATAGTCAGCCTAGATTGAGCAAGGTACAGGATGGCGACGATGTCTTGTTGTCAATCCACTATGGGAGCCCATATGTTGAGATCACCCGTGCCCCAGATAGCAGCAATGCTTCCAAGTTTACTCTTGTCCAGCAAGAAAACAAGTTGGGCGAGTTCCGTTTGCCCTTAGAGGGTGACCCAAAGTGGAAGTTTGAGTACGAATCGTTTGATGCCATCACATGCATCTCCAAGGTCCGGACTCCTGAGGGTCTTGTTGAGCAGGCTCAGTACAAGGCCCAGGGCCACCGACTACCCAGCGGTGGTCCTTATGAATACATCCCGTATGTCATTGAACATACGGCGCAGCCTGGTAATGACCAGCCCGCCATCAGAACACTCTACAGCTATTCAAGCAACAACTTCTTCGGCTTCGGTGGCGTTGGTGCGTGGAAACAGAACGAGGACAATCTGTACCATGCGATAGACAACTATCAGTACACCTCGACTGTTTCCATCTCCGGTGGTCAGACGACGAGAAACACTTACAACCGGTTCCATCTGTTAGTCGAGTCATATCAACATCTCGATGAAAAGGAGATCACTCAGAGAATCGAATACAATATCCATCCCAACGTTCCCCTCGAGCATCAGCCCGCTCAGTTCCAACTCCCAAAGACTGTCACGACTACATACCGGGACATCAACCTACCTCCCGCTGCCAACACGAATTCGCGGGACGAAGTAACTCGGCATGAATTTGACGAATGGGGAAATCCACTCATGGATATCCAAGCCGACGGTCTACAAACAACTCGTGCCTACTATCCGCCTGGTGGAGAACAGGGCAGCTGTCCAGCTGATCCCCATGGCTTCCCACGATACCTGCGGGAGCAGACAGTCTCACCATCCGGGCAAAAGGGCATAGCACCCGTGCGATCCACGCGCCATACTTACGTTGATGTACCCACAGCAACTGGGGCGCCGGTCGCCTCATTCGTCCTCGCTCAAAAGTCCGAGACTTTCGAGGATGGCCAAAGCATTTCAACTATTGACCGTGTTTACTACAATGCTCCGGACGAGAGAGACCACGGGCGCTTGCAACAACAAACGACCAAGTTGTCCGACAACTACCCCATGGTCCAAAGCTGGACCTATGAATACGCCGACGGGACTGTGACAGAATCTCAGGAGACGCTGAGCTTCGATAATCACTCCGTCAAAGAGCAGACGGGCTACTGCTTGGACCGAGGATTGACTGTCTCGCATGTCGATAAGACAGAGAACAGTTACCAGTTCGAGTACGATCCCATAGGGCGACAAGTGAGCGCAACCTTCTCCGCAGGCACCCCTTACGAAGCCACACGCAAGAGTGAGTATGCCGTTGCGGATGAGACTGCCGGATACATCATGACTGTGACGGATGTGAAGGGTGCGAAGACACGGTATACTACCGACGGCCTGCAGAGAGTCTGCAAGATTGAGCAGCAGGATGATGATGGAACAGTCGACGCCGACGGCTCTTACACGGGTACTTTCCGCGTCGTGCACGAGAAGATCTACAACGAGCAAGGTCAATGCAGTCAAACACACGATATCGACTGGATGAGGATTGCGGATGACGCCGAACCTGAAAAGCAGACTTCAAGTCACAACTATGAATACGACGGCTGGGGCTACGTGTCGAAAATAACCGATAGCAACGGCGTCGTTACTGAAGTGACGACTGAACCAGTCACGTACACATACACGGAGGGCATCGAGAACCAGGGAAAGATCAGGGCCAAGTATGAGGGTCAAGATATTCTTGTCCAGAAAGCGCTGTTGAAGAGCGATGGCACCCCTTACAGCAACACCGACTACACCAACGACGGACTTGGTCGCAAGACCCAGGAACAGGACAGTCTCGGCGGTGCTACTCGGTACATGTACGATTGCTTTGACCGTGTGAGCCAAACGACCTTCGCGGACCGCCGTATTGTGAAAACACAGTACCCGGCTCATAGCACCAAAGCTCTTGCCGAGTCTGTTGTGATTGAAGATGTCGCTCTGGGCAAGCAGTCCCTGGATGGACTGGAACGCGTGACGGATCGTGAGGTTGGCGGTAGACGTACAGTCCTGTCCTATGACGGGATCCAGCCAAAATCTTCGTCCATTGAAACACCTCAACGCGATAGACTACAGATGAACTACAATCCAGTCTTGGACTATGCTTTAACATCGGTCGCAACCAGAGATGAATCGAACAGCTATACCTACGACCACAAGACTGGTGACACGCTCCAAAGCCAGAATGCTCTGTGTTCAGAGGCAATGACATATCTGCCGTCTGGTCGACTAGCATCTGAGACTATCAGCATCAAGGACAAGCCGACTTCAACGACGGAGTATAAGTACTCGATGAATGGCAGACTGCAGCATTACAAGAACTTCCACGGTCAGAGCCAAGCACTCACCTACGATGAGCATGGCCGACTTAGGCAATTGACACAAGGCCCCCTGAATGTCACGCTCGGCTATGATGCTACCAACCGTCTCTCACAGACCAGTGTGAACGACACTCAGGAGAACAAGACTCTGACATCCGACATTACCTACGACGAGTTCGGCCGTGAGGTCCTACGCAACATCACTCAAGACGGGACTCTGGTCTACAGTTTGAGCCAGACCTACGACGTAGCGAGTCGTCTCGAGAGCCGCGAACTGAAAGACGGTAGTGGTGACCAGCTTCGACACGAGACCTTTGCATACGACAACATGGGCCGCTTGATTGACTATCAATGTCAAGGCGAGCAAGCTCCCGTCGACCATCGCGGCCGTAAGATCCAAAGTCAGCTGTATTCATTCACTACCGTCGGAGGTTTCGAGCGTGTGACTACCAGGTTCCAGGACGGTTCACAAAACACGGCTATGTATTCATATGCCAGAGACGATCCCAGCCAGCTCATAAGCATCATTAACAGCAATCCTGATGAGCCTTCACATATCGCACTTGAGTATGATGATAACGGCTACCTAATCCGCGACGAGCAAGGCCGAAAACTGGAATACGACCCCGCGGGCTATCTCACCTCCGTAAAGGATTCCAACGGCGAATGCTTGAGTCGGTACCAGTACGACTCCCAGGGTCGACTACTTCTCCAGCAAGTCCCTGGAAAGCCAGACTTCTATCTTCACTACAGAGGCACCAAGCTCATCGCCGCTTCCAACGGAGACACCCAAATCAGCTATGTCTCAGACGGCCATCAATACTGGGGCCAAATCCTCCAGCAAAACGGACAATCCACAACCCAACTCTGGGCCACCGATTCCCACCAATCCACTCTCGCCAGTCTAGACACCGCCCAACTCACCAGCCAACACTACACCCCCTACGGCTCCTCCCCCTCCTCAACCTCCATCGCCTGGAACGGCCAATGGCGCGACCCCGTAACAGGCTGGTACCACCTAGGCAACGGCAACCGCGTCTACAACCCCATCCTAATGACCTTCCACAGTCCAGACATCAGCAGCCCCTTCACATCGGGCGAGACAAACCCGTACACATACTGTCTCTCCGACCCCATAAACCGTCTCGACCCAACCGGCTACCTCAGCATCTTCGGCATCGAAATCACCTGGCGCGACCTCGTCCAGAACGTCCTCAGTCTCTCCCTCCAAGCCCTCGCCGCCGTCCTGACGGACGGCGCATCCCTCGCCATCGAAGCCTCCGTCGATATTGCTGCCGGCGTCGCAGGCACCGTGATCGGGGGCGCCGCGTACGATGTCGTCTCCGGCGACGGAATTACGCTCGGGGGCGTGTGGAAGGAATTCTACACGAGCGCTATTATGGGGTCGGTGAGTCGTGGATTTTCCGAGGGCGCGAAGGGATTGTTTAAGGCGTTGGGGAAGAAACCGGGACAAGTCCTCACCGGCGCGGTCGAGGAGATGGAGATGAAAGGGGAGAAGACGGCGGCGAGGGGGGTTGCGATGGAGAGGCTTGAGGGGAAGTTTGAGGTTGGGAGGGAGAAGGTGCAGACGTCGTTTGTTGAGGATAGGGGGAGGTCGATGTCGTTGGTTGAGGATTTGAGGAAAACGAGGGGGACGAGGTTGACGTTTGATGGTGCGCGCAAGAGCTTCACGACGTCGTTGGGTGAGGCGGGGAGTAAGACGACGTATGGGACTTTCAGATCGTATGTGAAGGATTGGACGGTTGAGGCTGCGGTTGCTGCTGTTAAGGGTGAGGGCAGGGCTGCGGCGGGTGTGGCGAGGCATTGGGATGTTCCTTTTGGTGGTGGGAATAGGGTTTCGTTTGGACGGGGGGATGTTTTGAGACGGACGCTGTAGATGATCTTCACTGAGTGCATAAAGAGACAAATTTACGAGTGTTTTTGGTATTTGGCTATTTTACTTGTTGTTGTGTTCTACCGTATTTTCACCCCTTAGCGACTGACCACACATCTAGATATTCCCATCCATACCCCTATTCACACAACTTTTCAACTCCAACCCTATACCACTGCTTGACCACCCCTCATACTCACCCCCCTCCCCTAATAAGCAACCTTCGAATTCAACCCCGTCATCTCCCTTTCATAATTCCGATGCTGCGCAATCTGCAACCAGAACTTCTCCAGGAAATTCGCACTCTGCTTAGCAGCATTCACAACTCCCTTGACATCCTCAGGCGAAACCTTCGCCATCGTAACAACCCCGTACGACTCCACACTCGTATTATCCGTCGACAACTGTATCTCAGGAATCCTTAACGCCTCCTCGAGGAATTGTACGCCCTCACCCATCGCGCCGATCGTTTTAAGATGTCCAAAGGCTTCCCGGATATAGTGGATTGCGCGTCCGCTTGATTGCAGAGTCTTTATCGACTCCGCCCCGCCCGGCACGAAAATAGCGTCGAAGAGCGTAGACCGCATACCCTCGAGGTGATGATCTGGTTTCACGCCCTGACCAGCCGTATGCTCCGCACCATCGGGATATATCTCCGAGCGGCGCGGCGCAATAGTAAACGGCAACGCACCCGACGCCTTCAGCGCAGACGTGACGCCCTCATACGCCGACCGATCGAATCCATCAGCAATAATAACCGCCACGCGTCGACTTACAATCGTCGGTTCGCGCGGCTGTAATTCCGTCTGACTCACATTCTTCGCCTTCTTCCCGTGATTCTCACGGTTCGCCTTCGTCGGCTTAACACCGCCTACCATCTCGGCCACGATCTGCGCCAGTTCGAGATCGATATCCGCTAGGCGCTGCGACATACGTTCATACACGATCGGATCATCGCAATGATCCAGCTCGAACGCGAGCGCGGATTCCACGTGGTGTTTCTCATAGGGGGAGAGACTGTTATAGAACAGCTGCGCCTGCTTGAAATGCTCCCTGAACTTCGTGCTCTTCGTGCGCGCCTTAACGCCCTCCACGCTCTGCGGCGGGTCGTAGTACGCCCCTTCTTGCATATTGGCTGGAGGCCGCACACCGAACCGGTTTGGCCAATAGTTGACTGTTCCCTTGGTAATCGTGTGCCGGCCCTGGCCGTCGCGGTTGAAGTTCATCACGGGGCAGACGGGTCGGTTGATGGGGAGTTCTTGCCAGTTTATCCCCAGACGGGAGAGTTGGGTGTCGAAGTAACTGAAGCTGCGCCCCTGGAGAAGAGGGTCGTCTGAGTGCCCAATGCCGGGGACCATGTGGGCAGTACAGAAGGCGACTTGCTCAGTCTGGGGGAAGTACTCGTCTACATTTCGGTTCAGCTCTAGCTCGCCGATGTAGCGCACGGGTACGAGATCCTCGGGCCAGATCTTCGTAGCGTCCAAGATATCGAAGTCGAAATCGTGTTCCTTGGATTCTGGGATCGTTTGAATACCGAACTTCCACTTCGGATACGACCCCTTCTCAATTGCGTCCCACAGGTCCTTGCGATGGAAGTCCGGGTCCTGGCCACAGATCTTCAACGCCTCGTCCCAGACAAAGGAATGCACGCCGAGTTCGGGGGTGAAGTGGAATTTCACGAAGTGGCGCTCGCCGTGCTTGTTGATGAGGGTGAACGTGTTGACGCCGAAGCCTTGCATCATTCGGAAGGAGCGCGGTATGGCTCGGTCCGACATGGTCCAGAGGAACATGTGGGTGGCCTCTTCGTGCATGAATACTGCGAGAGTCAGATATGGTAAAAATTGGAGGAACATAAGAGAGCTTACCGAAATCCCAAAAATTATTATGCGCAGATTGACCCTGCGGAATCTCATTATGAGGCTCTGGCTTGACAGCGTGGATGACATCCGGGAACTTGATAGCGTCTTGGATGACTATGGAGCATTAGCCTTAAACAACACCAAAGGACAGTTCTGCTTATAGACGTACAGAAGACAGGGATATTATTCCCCACAATATCCCAGTTCCCTTCCTGCGTGTAAAACTTCACAGCGAACCCTCTGACATCGCGAACCGTATCGGCACTGCCCCTCGATCCCTGCACGGTCGAGAACCGAACAAAGACAGGCGTGTTTCTCGATGTATCCGTAAGAACGGGCGCGAACGTGACATCCTCCGCACTCTCAAACAACTTGAAATTCCCGAATGCGCCCGCACCTCGTGCATGGACGACTCGCTCAGGGATTCTCTCGTGGTCGAATCGGTGGATCTACATACGTTAGCAACCAAACATTTCGCATAACACTCGATATGCATACCTTCTCTCTCGCATAGCTATCCTCCAGCAGCATAGGCCCAATCTGGTCCTGCCGGTTCACTCGCAACCACTCATCGGCCGTCGGCTCCTTAACGCCAAAGTCGGTCGTAATGCGATCGTCCCGGGACGCGATCTGGCTATACGAGTCCAGCTGGGCAATCTTGCGCTTCTTGCCACCGCTGACGATGTCCTTGACGACTTCCATTTTGACCTAACAATTAATATGACGATGCTCAGTCTATCGAGATGGAACTGAACGAGCTTGAAAATCAAGATAGAATATAGGGATTTAAGCAACCCAGGAGGCGAGAGGCGCTTTATTATATGATCCGACGTCCTCGATGCTAACCGACGTCACTGTCTAGCTCACCGGCTACCGACATAGCACTCGCCACATGAACCCCTACCGGCCAATCGACCATCTTGAATCGAACCCGCATCTGGCAGACGGGCATGGGTACGTAATGGCCCGCATGTCTATACTACCGAGATTCCAGATCTGTATGTGGTGCGGAAGGATGTGCGGAGTCCAGGGTTCAAGCTGTAGGTGTATCGATGACGGTGGTTTCTTGCTGGGAGTTGATGACATCACTTCAAGAGGCAAATCAGACAAGTGGCCGCCATGTTACACAGAACCCTCAATTTAGAATTACTGCTGTGTATTGGAATACGTCTATTTAAGTCGGGTATTTTTCTCTAACAGCATGGAGCCATGATGCTCTCGCAGTGGCAGTATGAATCGACTCCATATTGAGGTCAGGGGTAAATCGAAGTGCTTGAAACTTCCAGGGCGCAGCGCATAGAATTCGTTGTATGCACGAGACTCGGGATCCGTACTGAGAAAGCTCCGTAAAGCCCGCCATTGCGTCCGTAAGTTCGTCATCGCATCTTTTTGATCGAGGTAAAATCAATGTTAATACTTGTAATCCTCGCTGGGAGGAGGGAACCTACGAAACTCCGTAATTTCGTCCGCCATGCAACCGTGCCGGTTGACACCACCGACATATTCGCCTTTAATACTGCGCCAGGTGTACCCGACAGTCGACATGATACCGATGTCCGACCTGACCCCTTTCGCCAGTCGATGTCCGACGTAGAGGCTCTATCGACCGTCGACCGTCGGATACACCACTGGAACTTACATTTTGTGAGGACGCCAAATGCAGTTTGAAACTTTGAACAGGAAACTAAACTTATTGTACTATTTTCAGCTGCTCTGCATGCCTGCTATGCTGACGAAAGTTGAAGTATGAGGTCTATGAGCGGCAAATACTCAAACGTCACACTTCCAGATATGTGAGTCTAAGATAGGTATCCATAAGTTTGTGAAGGTACATTTAAGCTTTCCCGTTAGGTTTGGTTTCAGCTACGAAGTGGCAGTTGCATGTGCATGAGAAGGTGCGATTCGCACGAGTATAAAAGCGATTGGGAGGGCGGAACTGTACCTACTGCTACGAATTTCTCTTCTCCATCATCAATTCTACCACCATTCGGTCCTTATATATTTTTCGACATACTAGGTACTGACAGCGGTCACCCAGACACAACATGCCTGACACATATCTCGCCGGAAAAGCGCTCGTGGAAATTGGCAAACAGCTGGGTGAAGACCAACCTGCCCTTGTTGTAACCCTACCACGCAATCACCTCACTTATAGTGACGCGCTGGCTCCGGTTGTAGAGTGTGTGCGCGACCTCACTGATGATCGTGTGCACTTGCCCATCACCGACCCGAAACGCCGGGAGCGGCTCAGGAGACTAGCTCTCGAGTCCAGGTCCTCTCTTGAAGGCGACGTTGGCTCTGCGCCTAGCATCTCCTCTTGCTCCGGCTCCGGCTCCGGCTCTGGTGCCGGCTCTGGCTACGGTTCTTGTTCCACTCTTCCCCTCGGTGCGCGCCCAATACGTACTAGGGGCCTCATCAATCAGGAGGATTGCCCCCAACCGGCATCTCTCGAACGCCGGGAACGGCTCAGGAGACTAGCTCTCGAGTCCAGGTCCTCTCTTGAAGGCGACGTTGGGTCTGCGCCTAGCATCTCTCCTTGCTCTGGCTCCGGTTCTTGCTCCACTCTTCCCCTCGGTGCGCGCCCCATACGTACTAGGGGCCTCATCAATCAGGAGGATTGCCCCCAACCGGCATCTCTCGAACGCCGGGCGGCCTTGAAAATGATGGAAAACATCGACAACGAGCACCCAACTCCGCCGCCCCATGTCCTGCAATTACGTGCCGGTATGGATACAGAGGGGTCTCTGGCGGCAATTGTCGCCAACGTAACACTTACGGCCATCGACCACGAGGCCAACATGCCCATGTGCCTGCTGCGCCAGACACAAATGCTCTGGGATACGAGCGCCGAGTCAACCTTCATTACCACCGACCTCCTCACACCAGAATTCCGCAACTTCATCACCAACGGCATCCATGCGCCGTACCAGAGCCCCAATGGCACTCGGGTTCAAGTCTCTTTGACTCTCGAGTTCACGAATTCAATAGTCCAGATGGAAATGTTTGCCATCGCTCTTCCCAGGGAGAAGATGCCCAACCAACGGTCAGGCATTGTACTGGGCCAAAGGGGATGCATCGATTCACTCCAATATCGTGCAATCCCGGCGGCGGTCTTGGCCGCCAAAGGCCAGGTCATTGATGGGAGTTTCTGGGGCGATATCATCCTAGAAGGTTTCGTCAACAGTGACGGGGATTACGTGAAGGTTCCTTGAAACAGTAGAAAGCTTACATGTAAAATAGCTACCACCTTTGCCTAAATTTTACCCGCTCTTCTATCAATTCACCACCTATAGCTTTATTCGTTATACTCAAGAATCCAGAGAATCCTGTGAGCGCTTCTTTTGCAATCTCTATAGCGGATCCGGCTTGTTTCTTTAGAGCGCCGGCAAATGAGCACCCATTCCTTGGTATCCGGGCACCAACAGAACCGACGGCGGCCGGAAGGCTCTCCTTTGTTTTCGTACTCAGCAACTACGAAGTCTCTGATCGGTAAAATAATTAGTGATACGTTGGAAGCCGATCTCATACTAGGTACCAAAAGTAGGAAAAGAAAAAAAGAAAAAAAAATGTACAACACCAGGGATTCGCTGGTCGTCACCGACCCAACTACTAATCTGGCCCTCACCGGCTTATCTATGGGAGAGCGGACGGGATCCCGAGCTTTCCGGTGGGTATGGTCGTACATGTTAGAGATATCTGTAAATCGCCATGATATACTCGTCGGAAGTCCCTCAATTCCAAGGACTTTCGGTGTATGTACGGAGCAATCCACAGGGGTAATCGGCAAACTCCATTCTGCTGCCCTGTCACAGTAGGGGATGACTTGAGGAAGCCAACACTTCTGGGTTTCAGCGTGATGCGGACACAGTCGGTGAGACGACCTTCGGCATTCCTTGCTGTGCGCGAAGTCCAGTATGTCCTTTCACCGCGTCTTCGCGTTCGGATCAGAGGCGCCACTTGCTTACCAATAGTGATGGTGATGTGATATCTCAACAAGCTGACTCACAGATTCAGATGGCGCCATTGCGAAGCCGGGGCAATATCCATTACCACGAGCAATAGGTCGTATCTCCGATGAAATGAGGTGATGGGTTGTCCACTCGATGAGGGAGAGCGGACAAAGAAAATGAGTCCGAGTGGATAAAGTGAATGACAGGTCTGTCTGTTGTATGTTTGTGTGCGCCGTCAATTCCCAGGTCTGAACTACCCCTCACGGTTCCTGCCCGTATAAATAAGATGTGCGTCATCCATCGGGGCCGTACGAGAAAGTAGCTTTAATAAAAGTGTCAGTGGGAAAGTCTTGCCCGTCAACTTATCATAGTCGGTAGGCACGTCAGAATCGTACTCAAAGAGGAATCTGTGTCGCAATTGCCTGCACTTCTCATCGGAACAATTCAAGAACATCGTCTCATCCACCATCCATGGCTGCTCCTTCGTCTACACCGGCAGCCTCGATCGAGGATCTTGCGATCTATGGCTGGACGGCAGTTCCCGTGGACCCGGAGGTTATTTTCAGCAAAACCCCCATCGTCAAGCCATCACCGCTCAAAGTGGCAGATTTACGCTTTCCCTGTCCTAGGACCAAACTTTACGCGAAGGAGCATCTCCCGGAGCAGACCTATAACCACTGCATGCGAGTCTTCTATTTCGGTAAGTGTGTCGGTTGGACGTAGCTGTCGTAGCTAACAGGATGCGCAGGCTACTCGATCCTGAGAGACCAATTCCCAGCGCACAGAAAATGGCTATCTCTGTCTACTTGGGCAATGACCTGTCTGCTCCATGATATTGGGACCACACACGATAACCTGCGAGGAACGCTGCTATCGTTCGAGTTCTTTGGCGGCATTCTAGCGCTGAACTTGGCCAAAGAATTTGGCGCAGAGACGGCAGAGGCTGAGGCAATCGCAGAGGCCATAATCCGACATCAGGATCTGGGAAAGGTCGGAACCATCACAATCATGGGTCAGATACTACAGCTCGCCACAATCTACGACAATGTAGGTGGCTACCCGGAGCTGATAGATGAGGCGACGCGACTAGATGTCAACGAGGCTTTCCCACGCATGGGCTGGAGTGGATGTTTCGCCAACACCGTGAGAGAGGAGATTGCCTTAAAACCATGGGCGCATTCGACTCATTTGGGCGCTGAAGAATTTCCAGAACGTGTGGAAAATAACACGCTTATGGCGGATGTGGACGATTGGGAGTCGAATTCCATAGTCATGCATAGGTTAGACCTGCATCGCCATTACACCGGGCGAGTAAATCAAATGCACTCCAGGTTTGGACAATAAGGCGGAGTTGTTGGAAGAGATGAGGTCGCAGTTGATGATCTGCAGCTAGCAAAAAATGGGTGGCTTCAATGTGGGTCGACATCGCGAAAAAAATGGCAAAAATAAATGCAAAAGTTTAGTCGTACCGTGGATCGAACACGGAACCTTCTCGGGACAATGTACACATTGATGTGAACGAGAAATCATAACCATTAGACCATACGACTTTGAAGTCACAGGAGTGACTTGCTTGGATGTCAGTCCGACGCATTTCGGAGCTCATAACGAGAACATGCTCACAAGTGACAGTCGGACACGCATTACAGTAAATTCGTATTGATCAATGTTATCGTACGGAAATCTTCTACATGCTGTTTGAAAACTTGCTTCTCGGGCAAGCTGTCAGAAGGCCTCTGACGTCAGTGTATTCGCAGGAGGACTTCAGCTGGTTGTGGCGTCTTGCTTGCCTACAACCTACAAGCATGAAGTGGCGGACCGAGACAGGCCAAGCCACACGAGATCAGATCTTGTGAAACGACAGAAGATTGACATCATAAGTCACTCGGCACTACGCAAGGAACTATCAATACCTCCTACCTGCCGGTAGATAGTCTGGATATATGGGGGAATGAGCGTGTTTCTATTTTTCGATCCTTGAAACACCCAACTTTAGAGTCATAGAGTCAGTTCCTGAGAAGGGCTGGGAATTAACAGCACATAAGTCAGGTCGAGAGTTTAGCTGCGTCACATAGGGCGGTCGCTGCTTCTACTTGCAACTGTTTGCTACAATATAAAACTGGCAGGCACGGGGCGCACGGATTCCTGCCTTTGTCACGGGTTGTGTTGTGTTCCAGGGAAGTCGCATGTCCCCTCCGTCACTGACATAGTTCAGACCGCGACGTCACACCGAATTCTACCCAACACCTTACCTCCGGATTCCTCTGCACATTCTCTCCCGTCACGTCACTCCACGGTGCTAGTATCGTGCAACTGCCCACGATGACGAGCTTTATCGGCAAGTGGTTAGGCAAGAAGCTTATCCAGGACAAGATTCTGAAGGAGCGACTTGAGAATCAGTTCGGAGTCGATGTACGTACGGCCATTGCTCTCGGGTATCTATCGTCGGATGCCTGTCGGCAACACGTTACCTGTATACTGTCGCATGGATCAACACTGACACAATTTGCAGGATCCCTATTTCGAGCAGGTCCCAGCAACTAGACTCGATGGTACTCCGACCGGCAAGTTCAAGAAAGTGCGCAAGGCCCTGCCGCCTGGCATCTCGCAGCACGATGCAGAGATCCTCAACAAGGTGAAGAGAAGAGCCTACCGACTCGACATGGCATTCGGAAGCATCTTCGGCATCAAGATCGGCTGGGGCAGCCTCATCGCACTGTTCCCTGTGTGAGTAATCTAGCTGCTAATGATGCGCCCTGTTCTCTCTCGACTAATGTCAACCATCTAGCTTCGGGGACTTTGCGGACACGTTCTTAGGCCTGCTGGTTGTCCGCACAGCCAAGCAGGTCGAAGGCGGCTTGCCCTTGAATATTCGTCTGACCATGTACTTCTGGCTACTAGTCGACTTGATTATCGGACTGATCCCCTTCATTGGCGACATTGCCGATGCCATGGTTCTTGCCAACACACGTAACGCTGCTGCCTTGGAGGCACATCTTCGAGAGAAAGGCAGACGGAACCTTCGTGCCAGCGGTCAGCCAGTGCCTGCTATCGATCCTAGCAATCCAGTCGAGTTCGATCGCCTTCATAGCGCACCTCGAGACACGTCGGGCCTTCGTGAAAATGAAAGCTTCCAGGAAAGCGGCGTGTCACCTGTGAGACCCACGCCAGCACGGGTTAACGACAACCGCCGAACAAGATCCAGCAGAGGCTTCTTTCAATTCGGCCGCGCGAGATCCGATCGCACTGATCTTGAAGCTGGGATTGCCCCTGGCAGCGGAAGCCGACGACATTGAGACAGTTTGAGATGGGCGGCGAGTCATACTGTAGATACGGCAGTAGTAGGAAGTAGTAGGTAACGTACCTAGTTTTGTGGACCAAGTACGGTAGTAATGGATTACCGTGACACTACCCTTTTGATAGGCGGTCGGTATGTAAGCTGACTCACAGTCGGGGCCATCCACCTAACCGGGACGCATACGAGAGGCGGATTGTGAAGGCATCTTCCTAGCTCAGAGTTTTACCTAGTAGTACGAGACTGCAACAAGTGAGCATTGTCAGGAGATTCTGGAGACACTAGCTCATACCGAGTGGATAGAGACCTGGCCGATGATATAATGAATTCCCGTCTAGAATACGCCAGGGGTTCTCGTGAGACAAACAAACAAGCCGCCAGACAGACAAAGATATTCGTAGCGACAATCATGAGCAATCCAGATTAGCCAAGTCTCTCACTTACACACCGATACTCTGTACGATGACCTATGAGTCTATGACACAAATGGATAGTACCGTGCCATCGTACCAGTTGATCTCCGTACGTATCGAAACTTGACCCGTACGGGTAGGTATTCGGCGTCTAGAGCGGGTGAAGGGTTCTGTTTTGTTCTGTGCACGACCAAGACCAAGACCAAGAAGAACGGGTGCACTTATTTAGCACTAGCGCTCGACAAGTTCATGACGCCAAGTTGCCCCCAGTTCCGACCCAGAATAACGAGAACTCTGCTTTTTTCTGTCTTACCTACCCATTTCTAATCTTGACTAATTGGCCCCTAATTGATCTCGATCGGCTTGATAATCCCCAGGACCGAGCCGAAGATGCTTCGATTTGGTTTTTGTTGACACCAAGAGTGCGGTTAGTGTGAATGTAAACAAACCAGCAAGGTAATCCGTGGCATGTACATTTTTCGTTGCCTGGATGTACTCCTTACTTCGTCCGAGGTGGTGACGATGATACGGGAGACAGTACTAATTACGCGTGTGCGGACGGTGTGTACTTACTGTGCGTACCTTGGGATGACAGGGAGTGGCTCTCCCTGACCTGCAGATGATCCCAGCGAACGCGTGAAAATAACATGGCGGGGCTCTTGAACGCGTTCACCCTTGGTCACCGGCAAGGGCGCTTTCCCAGCGCGTTCGCCCGCTGTAATGGGTGATTAGGGCCCACGTGACTTGGCGTGGAATTCCATTTTTAAAGAGCTTCAAGTCCCGGGCTAGACAACCTTTATCCTGCAACAACACGCACATCACCGCTTTCCATCCATTGAACCACAATTAATTCATTTCCGCAATCTGTGTTGTATTCTCCCGTCATCCTCACTTCACTCTAATCCTAGTCGTCTCTCTATCTAATACAATGGCCGCCGCTCTCACCCCTTCCAAGAAGGTACATGGCACTCTCGCCTCCTCGTCATAGATTTTACGCGTACCCTGTGTGTGGCTAACTCGTGGTTCGTAGGCCGCCTCTGCCATTGAGTCATTCACCATGGAGTCTCCCATGAAGAAGCTCGACTTCGCTGCCGCTCCTGGCAAGGAGAACGGTGCTATCGATGACGTCGATGTCCATGCCCTTGCCAGCCAGATTGACGCCCAGAAGCCTGCTGTTAAGAACAGCAAGGAACAGGCCAAGCCTTCTGTCGCCGCTGGCATCAAGCCTGAGGAGGCCGATGAGCCTCTTCTCCAGGAGAACCCTCAGCGATTCGTCCTGTTCCCCATCAAGTACCACGAGGTAAGCGACGCGTCTCTCACGCGTAAAGTGGATTTTCGACGCGACATGGCGCTAACCATGTTGGTGATAATAGATCTGGCAGATGTACAAGAAGGCCGAGGCTTCTTTCTGGACCGCCGAGGAGATTGATCTTTCCAAGGACCTTAACGACTGGAACAACCGACTCAACGACGACGAGAGATACTTCGTTTCCCACATTCTTGCCTTCTTCGCCGCCTCCGACGGCATTGTCAACGAGAACCTTGTCGAGCGCTTCAGTGGCGAGGTCCAGATCCCCGAGGCTCGATGCTTCTACGGCTTCCAGATCATGATGGAGAACATCCACTCCGAGACCTACTCTCTCTTGATCGACACCTACATCAAGGAGACCGCCCAGCGCAACCACCTCTTCAACGCCATTGACACCAGTATGATTTGTCATCGAACTGACGCGTCCACAGAGCTATGTGCTAACAAGGTTTTCTAGTTCCCGCCATCCGCAAGAAGGCCAACTGGGCTCTCAAGTGGATCAGCGACCGCAACTCCACCTTCGCCCAACGTCTCATCGCCTTTGCCGCCGTCGAGGGTATCTTCTTCAGTGGTGCCTTTGCGTCCATCTTCTGGTTGAAGAAGCGTGGTCTCATGCCCGGTTTGACCTTCTCCAACGAGCTCATCTCCCGTGACGAGGGTCTCCACACCGACTTCGCCTGCCTGCTTTTCTCCCACCTCAAGAACCGACCCAGCAAGGAGATCGTCGAGGCTGTTATCGTCGACGCCGTCAAGATCGAGCAGGAGTTCCTTACGGAGGCACTCCCCTGCGCTCTTCTCGGCATGAACGCCAACCTCATGAAGCAGTACATCGAGTTCGTCGCCGACCGTCTCCTTGTCGCTCTCGGCAACGAGAAGGTCTACCGTGCCACCAACCCCTTCGACTTCATGGAGAACATCTCCCTTGGTGGCAAGACCAACTTCTTCGAGAAGCGTGTTGGTGACTACCAGAAGGCCGGTGTCATGGCCAGCACCAAGAAGAACACCCTCTCCACCGACAACAACGACTCTGAGGCTAGTGAGCCCAAGGGCGAGAACGGCGGTGACTTCACCTTCGACGAGGACTTCTAAGCTTTCCTTGCTTCGTTTTCCCGTCGAGTCGTTTCCTGATATACCCCACTTTGCATTGTTCATTTCTGTGTGCGTGCCAGTTGTACCATAGATCCCAAGAGAGCATGGCAGAGCATGGCGGGCATTCATTTCAGTGGTGTACATAGAGACTACTCTACACCCCTTGTTTTTTCCTTTTTACTTTCGAAGCATTCAGTCGGGTTGTGGCAAGATGGGCATCTCGCTCACATCACACCACGCAACTCGGTCACAAGGGCAATGGCGTTAGACGGAGTTTCTTTACTGCACTGGGAATGGGAGACGGTAAAGGGGGTTTAGGCCCGGAGCCTTTTCTTCTTCTTCATGGATGGGAATGGCGGGGGGCTAAATGGGAATGGGATATGTTGCATTGCGTTTTTTTTGCTTTTTTATTTTCTTTTTCGACTTGCTACAAATTTATTTACAACGAAGAAAAAAAAGTTGATGTTCGGAATGAGTCGTGTATGAGTATGAACCCGAACTTCCACTCTACTCTAGATTTCCGTCCTCGTGGATGAATGAATGCATGGAGGGCAATGACACTCTACTATCTACTTACGATGTCGTTTTTTGATTCGTGACTTTTGTGAAGATGATGTGAATGAGATATCTGTGCTTTGGCCTCTGCTTAGGTCTATGACGATTGCCACATACATCTCTTCCATGGACTCCCCGAACTTGTGCATTCAGTATCATTCCTAGCTTAGACTCGAACCGGGCCCGTTTTCATGTATCCATACATGACACTCCCGTCCATCTCCGCCCACACAATCTCTCAACTCCCCTATTTCTTCCCCCTCTTCTTCTTCCCCTTCCCACCATTCCCTCCCTGCGCCGGCGCCTGCGTCTGCACCTTCGCAGCCGCAGGCTCATCTTCCGCTACAACGGCGGCATCACCCATAACAACATCCTTCTCACTCGGCAGCGCGGCCTGCGTGCGGCCGAGCTGGCCCAGCGTCAGGATGAGGCGGGAGACTTCGGCGGCTTTGCGCGTGCGGTATTTGAGGCAGACGCCTGTGTTGGGGTCGTAGGATTTTAGGATGAGGATGCCGCGGGGGGTGGGTGTTGTAGTTGTAGAAGTTGTAGTAGTTGTAGTTGCAGTGGTGGAGGGGTTAGAAGGGTTGGAAGGATCAGAAGAGGAAGTGGAAGAGGACTTTTTAGAGCGTTTCGACTTCGATGTTAGGCGGTAGGTTGTTGTTATGCGTGTCTAGGGTCCCGTTAGTTTGTCACAGGAGAAGGGGACAGGAGACGAGGGGGGAACAATGGGGGGGATATGGATGGGGAAAGGGAAATGGAGGGGAAATGGAGGGGAACATACGGTCGTCGGTCGGGCCTCGAGGAGCATGGAGGTTTGCCGGAGCCATTCCTGGCTTGTTTCGTAGTACGGCATCTTTGCTTTCTTCTGCGAATCGCGCGTAGAGTAGTATGCTAACAAGCCGACGGTGTGAATGCGCGTCTGTTCAGAATTGGCGCAAAACAGACAGACAATACGGCGCGTTTCTTCGTCGGTGTTCACGCGTGAGTTCGAGGGTCCGAGCGTAAGAACCCGAAAGGCTGATCGTCGTGCGAACAAGCCAGGTGAACGAGTTGAGTTGAGCGGATGATTCAATCGTGCACCGACGTCGTGTTATCCTCGTTCTCGTCTCGTTATCTTCAGTTTCGCAGAAGGCTCGTAAATTTTCAATGCAATTACACCTTTTCCTTTCAAATGCGCAATGCTCCGTCAAACAAATGCGTGCGATGTTCTCTCCGTTGTACGTCTAGGTAGGTGTGAAGTTGGCGAAGGTGCACTTCGCGCTTTACCAGGGAATGGACTCAATGGAAGTTCATCTTGGAATTTTGGCGCTTTCTGATTGCAGCGGCTTCTACGCAGGTGGGGCTGGCTCTCATTGCACGACCCACCTACAGCCCGCACCCTCTCGCCCTGGAGCCCACACCTTCCACTTCCTTGCGCTACCTAACCTACCTGCCCAGACAGACGAGGCCCGCAAACGCCATACCTAATCTACGTCGTACCAGACGAGGCAAGGCAATCTGTATGTTCAAGCCGTACAATTATCATACATACTTAGGAGTTTTGTCGTCGTGTTACTCTAACTACTCTGCAGAAGCGACGATAATTAGCTCCTACTCGGCATGTCTACTACTAAGGCTTTGAAGATATATCTCCTGCTGCTGCTGTTGATCCGCTTCCACCCTTTGCCAGAATTCGTTCATTCCTCGTCGGCCTGGATTCAAAGGATTATCTCGTATCGACGCTTCAATCCGTTCGTTTTCTGCATTATCCCAGTCCAAGTACGCGATTTTCTCCTCCATTGTCCACTCCCGAGATCCTGAAGCTTCGATACACTTTTTCCCCATATGAATGGGTTCCAGACACCATTTCAGAGACCGATTATCGTATCGTGCCGGTAGATTCCTTGCCCTCCGATACTGCGAATCCGTTCTCAAGTGTTCCGATTGACTGTCGAACCATGCCTGCCTATCGGCGACATATTTCTGATGAATGACACGCGGGTCATCGTATCGAAGGGGGCTTGGCGAACGATGCGATGGGGATTCGTCGCATTGCACATCCTCAAGGGCTGCAATAGGAGACATATCAGGTGTCGCTGTCAAATCTACCACGAGTGGCTCATCAAGCTGTATCGAAAGCTCCGGATCTTCTGGTGGCATTCTGAATCCAGTGTTCATTGAACCACGAGCGCACTCTTGTATAGAATCTGAGGCAGACCCCGGCAAAGGGCCTAAAGCCGGCTCTATCACTACAGCTGATTCTTGTACAGTTATAGAAGACGGTACAGAAGTTGCGGCAGTAGTTGGTACGTAGTCTTGTATAAGCGGCGACTCGTGAGGTGGCGATATAGCTGCTATAGAAGCTGCTATACCGAGCGAAACATTAGCTGATATGGGATGTGATGCAGAAACTGGTACATCAGCAGATCTGGAAGCTGGTTCAGCAGCCATATCTTCTACATACTGCGTAGAGCTAAGCAATTGCCGTAACTCTGCCTCTGTCGCAAATGTCTGAGCCGCGCTTCCTTCATTCAATTGAAGTTCTTCATGGCTAGGTAGTCGGCGGCCCCCGTTCTGTATCCAAGTTGACTGTAGTCGTATTACGCCGTTATTGATGTATGCCTCAGCTCTCGACTGATGGTGAACTTGACGTCGATTTCTTGTTCGCGGTATAGGGTCGCGAATAAGGAGAAGCGGATCAACTTCATCAATTCGAGGTGTTAACCACCAATGCGAATCGAAATCATGTTTCGTGAGTTCTTGCCCCTGCCGAACATAAACGTATTTGTGTTGTTTTTCACCGCGAACTTCAACGTAGCAACGGCTATACAACTGATGCCAGCATAATATCCCTTTCTGGCGCCAGTAATCCCCCGTACATTGTGTGGTGTCTACCGGTAATCCCTCGGCGTGTGCTTTCACTGCGAGAAGATATTGTGCGTAAACATCTTGTAAAGCCGGCCAGCTGATGCAGAATTGTAAATCCTTATTCTGAAACATAGCCTTCGAGAATATCTGCATATCAGCTCTCTGCTGCTGCAGACCGACTCTTTCATGATACCGCGCCTTCTTATCCTCACTTAGCTTATGAATTACCCTAACCAGAGTAAGCAGATCAGTGTGTGGACTCGATAGGCGACTCTGAATCTGGTGATGTGACGATTCTGACCGTGATGTACTAATGACACCAAAATTCCGATATGTTTTGGTGTACGCCCGGCACCATTGGTTTTTCAGCTTCATATATGTTCGATCGAGATATCGGATGACACTTTGCTGTTCAGCAAACTCCGTTCGAAGATCTTCCCAATGTTCTTCTAATAGAGCAACAGATGGCGTATGTCACGGCGAAGAAGGACAGAGTGTAGGGACAGGCCGGCTACAGTATATTCTTCTATGTACTAGAAACAAAAGCT